>SCLD01175094.1:0-20110 GCA_004367895.1 Oikopleura longicauda
ACATTTTAGATTACGTCATTCATATTGACTTGGTTACTGAACGACTTTTGAACTTGAACTTCTATGAATAAAGAGTCTTCATTAAAATCAGTCGCTTAGACGTATTAACTTCAACACTTATTTTAATTATGCCAATTTGATGAAATACCGCAAAATGGTAGTAGACAAATAAAACCATGAGATACTGATTCAGGTCATAACTAAATTGCTGTAACAAACCACGTTGACTCTCACAGTTGGATTGTGTTCAAAGTTAAAATTGTGATGTTGCACCAGTTCAAGATCAACTCTAAACACCACCAAAGTTTCATCTAAATCGGTCGACGGGTGTACGACTCGGAGAGTCCGAGTATTCCGTTCCGCACACATAAAATGAACGGCAAGTGAACCTATAATAGGTTGGATTGTCACGGTGATAAATTGTCTTATGAAATGAATTCGATTTTGATAATTACCCAGAAATTTCTGAGAACCGTTCTAAAATTTTGGAGTCAAATGATCGTCAGGACGTTCACCACGTTATACTATGAAAAAATTTGAAAATGCAATAAAAAACCAATAAAATAAATGAAAAATCGTTGTTTTCCGTATAACAGTAAGATTAAAACAGTAGTGTGTTAAGAATCAGCATCACTCAGAGTCGAATTCAATGTTTGAATAGAATTGTGAATTGACTCGAAGGTGTCGGCAACTTCAAATGCATCCTCAACGGCATCACCACGATGAATGACACAATTAGAGAGTCGTTCCTCAACCTTTTCGATTGTTGTGGTTGATTCTTTATTAGGTTCGCTTTTATATGCTGTTTATATATGTTATATGATATAACTTATATCACATACATATAACAAATCTAACGGAATAAAATATCATATTCTTCTCACAAAGAGGAGAATGACTCTCCGAATAAGTAATATAGAGGGCGCCATTTCAGGAAATATAACATTTTATTCCGTTACAGGTGATACATCTAGTCCATGTCTGGACCATGTGACATAGATATACAATTTCGTTTTATATATCAACCAGCCTTATTTCCTTGATTTTTGCGACTATTGAAACGCATTCTTGAAGAAGTGGTCGATACAATTGTTGTGAAATAACTCGAGAGTTTGAGGTTACAAAGCTTAGTGTTTTTTTACTATAAAGCAATGCAGCTTCATCTTGCTTAGATTTTGCATTGCATAAACAAATAAGCGATAACGTTACTAAAAATATCTTTGATAAATTATAATCTTTAATTTTTGGACTATTAACCTAAATGATCAGCACAGACAATTTCAAGCTCCTCAAGTACATCTTGTATCGGGTATAAATAATTTAACGCTGCTTCAAAGTTTTTATCCACCAAACAATCACGGTATTTCTGGCGCTTTTTTGGTGTCTATAAATACACCGCGCCTTAATTTTGGTATGTTTTTTATATATGTAAGACACCGTATACGATATTGAATCTTAGATAAAAGACACCTTTCCTGATCGGAAATCAAGAAATCTCTAAAAATATGAGAGTTTCTATATTTGAAATTCTTTCCGTTTAGAATATGTAAAAAATAAGATCGAAACTGTTGTGTCCTTTTCATCAGCATGGATGAGGAAAAATTGCCAAAAAATCTTTTTCGGGGAAATGGAATGTCAGCAGCGAGCTCTGGATGACGAATTATCATTTTTCGATGGAACGATTCAAGCTGCGAATATCGTGTAATTATTGGCCGGCTAAAAATTATAGTTTTCCACAGAGATTTATGCCTTTTTTGTCAAGGTTTATGTTACCTTTGCGGACTAAGCTGGACTGTATATTGAACAAATTCGCCTTCTATGACTTTATATCTAACAGTGATATCATTTTTTGGCCTTTGAACAGCTCTCTGAGTAGAACTTGGGTGATGAGATAGATCATCATCAGTTAATCTCAGTCTACCAAATGCAAGACGTTGATATGAGTCCAAATCTCGGTCCAACTGATGATCGTCTAACAGGTCAACTTCAGAAACAATTTCCATTCATTATCTGAAATCGATTAAAATTAATAATTTAAGAAATGTTTTTATTTTTAGAAGAAGCATATTTGCGAGTCCAGTCTTTGGCAGTAGTTTCATAAAGTTCTTTATTTGATAAGTATATAGCTCCGATAGTACCAACAAGTGGGTGGGTTGGATTTGGATCAGTCATTAACGTACGAATACAAAGTAGAATAGAAGTTATCGTGAATGAAGGTATCCATTTATCCTAAAAACATGTTCAAGGGTTGAGTCCCAAGCTCAAAAAGTCCTCAAACATTAAAAATCCTGATTCCCGAGAATTATCAGAGTTTGAATGTCGCTATTTTACGCGCTTGTCGTACCTGTAGAATATCAAGGCATACATTCCCTTGAGAATTAATATTGCAGTGATAAATTCGTGTCTTGAACTTGCAATTTGGTGGTTTGAAAGGATATTCGATAGGGAATGATAATTCAAACTCAAAAATTCCATTTTCATAGACCGATCCATCTGGTCCCCTTATAAATGAGATCCATTCAAACATATTTTCTTCGCTCTTTGGGCGTGTCTCAATTTCTGGAATGGGATTGAGAGTAATTTCAGCTAGTTCTATTTTCAGTCTCTAGAAGTAAATATGATTTTATATCAAAATTTATGATCATTACCTTGGTAGCATTTTCGAGTGATTTTTTGGAGGCGTTTTCTAGACTTTTTCTCGACATTAACCCAATCTGGAATAGATAATAACATAAGATTACATATTTTAGTTAAATTGAAGAAAGAGCAGCGCGTTACTCGAAGCCGGTTTCGAAGTTATATTTGTGATGCTCATCCACCCATTTACAAAGTGATCAGACAATACAGCACCACCAAAGACTAAAAAACATTTATAATGACGAGTTTTTTAATTAGATTAGAGCCAACCTAAAAGTCCATTTTTGGCTTGACCAAGCGAATGACCAATAAGACATGGTGGATATTCAAACGGTCCAAGCATCAGAGGTAAAGAGTTTTCTAGAAGAACTGCCTCAGAGTCCGATTCGATTTTTATTCGAAAAATACTCATCGAATTTCCAGATGGCCAACGAGGTCCTTTTGAAACTAAAATATTATTTTAGCAATTTTGAGTCATATTTCTTAAATAAATATCCTAACCTGGCGAAATCCAGTATAGAATTTGGTCTTGAATATGGATCTGTGCTCCTTGAAGATAAAAAGGTAGACGGATAGATGGTTGAATAGACAATTTGATAAGTGTGAAGAAAAGTTTAAATTGGCGATTTTTCTGTCTAATTTCAATGTCAGGCTCAATAGCAGTAACATTACAATGAACGAATTGAGGCACGGGTGATGTAACATCTGTCATAATCACCGAATCGTCATTTAATGGGCAACAGTGGTGTAAACTTCGTGGTTCAGGGAGCTCAAATCCTTCTGAAATGAGTTTTTGAATCCGTTTTAATATATTTATTGAATGTCTACCTTGGATAACTCTTGATGACCAAATCCAAGATGTTGGCGATGCTTTATCCATATCCAAGATAAAAGTACTTTGATTCTCTTCATGATTTGCGTTTTGAATACTACCACCATCAAGAATCATAATTCTCATAGATTCTAAAATAAAAACCACTACTGATGAACTGATGGGTGACTTCCGAATTTATCAACATTATTTAGTAGTGTTATTACCTAGGACACAGCCCGCAGCATTAAATCGACCCAATGGTCTGTTCAGTGGTTGTAAAGGTCTCCAATCTCGGCATAAAATCTTCGAGTGATTTGATTTCTGACTCACTATTGGACTCATGTTTAAAATATCCAGTTCGTTACTATTGAGTTCAGCAGGAAGTTGCATAGGTACATTTGTATGCATTTGTGGGGGACGTCCACCAGTCAGGATAAGCATATTATCGGATTGAAAGGCAAGCATAAGTGCGTTTCCTTTTGGGCGAGGTGTGCGTGTGCAAATAATTCGTTCCCACGTACATCCATGAGTATTAAATCTCCAGAGGTCATTAAATGCAGTATCTTATAAAACTTTAAGATTTTCAATCGTAATTTATCTTACCTTTGTCAGAAAATCCACCAAAAATATATAGAATTCCATTCAGCATTGCGGAGGAGTGAGCATATCTAGGTGTTGGGCCAACTTTTGAATCTGATAATTTCACCCTTGTTGTATGAACACTTGGTTTCGATTTAAGTTTCATTTTCTTGTTAAATTGACGCTCTCGTCGTGCCATCAGTCGCGCTTATACGGTTTAAATAATATATTACCTTTAGGTATATAACTTATGTTTTTTATTTATAAAAAATATAACGAAACCATAGCCATTATCTGTTGAAATCGTACAGAAGTCTGTAAAACAGATTCGATTTCTGGTCCGAGTGGAAATAAAAAAGAAAATATTCGTTCCCATATTTCATCGGGCAAGCCCGGAGTCTGTTGCATCTTAAAATAAAAAAAATATTCAAATGATATTTATAGTGACATGATATTTATGATGACGAAAATGTGTTTTGAACTTGAGAAAAGGCAGCATAAGGAAGAATAAAATGGCAGTTAAGGGTATTGGAAACCAGTGAATGTTACACAAAACCTGAAGCCATAAAATCATAAAGCACATTCTCCTCTGAAGGTATAGACAGCTTTTTAAAAAGGCAAATAAATAGGTAAATTAAGGTTATTTACTTTAGGATGCAATTCCATTTAGGGTGCGTAGTTCAGTATATCCTTATTTTTTGACGAGCGTTCCAAATATTCTTTTTCAATGAGCGTTTCAATACACTTTTTGATTGCTGGAACCGATGGAGTGAAACGACTTAAAATTTTATGTTTAGGCTGGCGGCAGCTCTTATTTTACCTTGAGAGCTGTTGAATCGTTTCGGAAACCAGATTTGTGTGATTTGATGTTTTTCTCATTTTCATTATTCTAACAATGGCAGCTTGAATAAGAAGTTTTCGATCTTCTTCAACATTCTTGTGAGTAGCTTCATATTCAGTCTTTGCTTCGATCTTATAGGTAACATTGATATTGACCCTCGTTCGTTTGCTTGTATAATCCTTATTATATCGCACTAAAAGTAAAATAAAGATTCAAAGTAAAGAAAACAAAATCGACTACCGATGGTATCTGGCTCGGGAAGGCGATCATCTGCGATTGCTTCAGGTTCAGAATCACGGACAAGCAAACTGTTTCGTGTTAATGTTGAGACCACCTGCTGCATTAAGGCTTATAAATGGTTTATTTTATATCTCCAAACATGTTTTTTAAACAATTTGTCAAAATGAAAACCTTTTCAACCATGTCCCTACATCAGAACCGACATTTCTTGATAGTTCTTTTACTGTGAATTTGTCTTTCGAGTTGAAACAAAGCAGAACAGTCATTTGAACGGTTGAAGCGACTAGAATATATTGTCTTTTGCTCGAAGCATCTGTCGATTCTTTCTTTTGTTTATCAGTTTTCTTATACGTCGCAGTCATTTCACCCTGAATGAATTAATTTCAGCACCTTATCCCTGATATCACATCAGTGATATGTCAAAAATGTTTTGTCTCCCACAATACCTTGCTTTGTGAATAAAGCCATGTCAAAGTTCGTCCTGTATGTTTTTCGTGATAAAAAGTTGTAAAATTATTCAAAGTTTCTTCAAATACTTTTGGTATTTCCATCGTAAATGTTTGGTTGTATGGCCAGGATCCCATAGTCAACAGTTTTACGCTGAAGGGGAATTTATAAGGTCTGGACCCTTGGTATCTTCATACCTGAGATCAATCGGAGGATGGTTACTATTCTCATCACATTTAGTCTTGTATTCTTTATTCAGATTTTTAGAAATCGAAATATCTTGGAACATTCTATGTAGCTTTGATGTGTATTCATAGCCACAAATATCTAAATTTGTCGACATGAGTTTTGATGGCAATATTAATTTTTTTACCTTTCAATTTATTTATCATATTTTCTTCAGCATCTTCACTGGCATAAGTATCTTTGATTAATCGATTAGCAAAAAATTTTGTATAAAACTTTTGAAAGATATCTTTGTCATCAATATATTTGAAAACAATCATAATCTGGTTGAAACGTTCATCCATTGCGGCTTCATCTAATGTTCGATTTGATTTTCGTAATAATGAATCGCAATATCGTGCAACCAATTCTGGTGATGTGGATGACTTTGATTCACATGCTTTATTTCTGAAAAACAAATTAATAATATGTTATTTTATGAAGGCTTACTTGTTGATAAATTTTGTAGCGGCTTTGTCGAGCGACTCTTTGAATTCACCATTGAACGATGATTGGTTCATCCTGGAGGCAATCTCGAAGACCTCCAAAATAGTTGTAACGTAATTCTTATTTGGTTGAATTGACTTAAAAGCATAATGGTGGTTCCATATGTTAGCCGGGACATGATATTTCAAATAAATTCAACTGTGCCTTTGGATCAGCAACTGGGTTTTGGGCGACACTATTCGCAACGGCTTCAAGGCCTTTATTTTTGACAAACTCGCCGAATTCTGTTCGAAGTGGTTCAAGACCCTTTTCAATTCGTTGGCACATTGTAAACATACGAGCCAAGTCTTCACTTTTATTAGCTGAAAGACATATATTTCTTAGGGCACGAGTTTAAAGACATCACAAAAACATACCATTCAATAAACATCGAAATTCTGAATTGAAAATTTCCCGATGTCGTGCTATCAGCTCTGTTTCACATCGTTCACGAATTCTTTGTAGTGAACTCAAGTGAAGATATTTCTCACATCGAACATCTTCTTCAGTGAGCCTAGCTTCAGCCTTTACATATCTCACTTATACCCCCATGAAACAATAATTAATGTAGGTTAGCTAACACTACAGTTCTAACAGAAATTATGTTTTGAGATGTTCCTTTTTAAGGTAGTCTGATATTGAATGAGAATTGATATACTGAGACGATTCTGCTGCATAAAATAAACCGGTATCGACCAAAAACGCTTCCAGAAATCGTTCGTCATAATTTTTAAGTTTCTTTTCTGATTTGAGCTGCGAAACATTGACTGCTTGACCAATTTCAACATACGAGTGAATAACTTTTTTTATAATTCTTGACTCGATTTGTTCCCCTTGTCGTTCCTTTCGGATCATTTCCAGTGTCTTTTCTGTAAGACGCTTGTGAATCGAATCTAAAAATGATACGATCATATCGATGAGATTCGGCAAGAATGATGATGTCAAGCTTATTTTTCTCACCAAAAAATATAACTTTCCATTCGAAAAGCGCCAGATTATATATTTCGAAAACATTGTCCGTCCGAATTTCATAAAATGAAGAATTTGCTTCTTGAGCTTGTTTTTTGAAGCTTCTATTCAAATAAGCACAGATTCCATCCAAAACCTAATAACAAAAATGTAAACAGGCACTATAGAACCGGTTCAAACAAACCTTTGACGAGAATTGAAAGTGTTGCCACTGCTCGGTATAATATTTTAAAATGTCAATTTCATTTTCAGATGCATCGTCTCTAACAGCATGGACATGATGCTGGAGATATTCTCGAATTCGATTATAAAGTTCAATTCCAGTGAATTCAAGCTAAATAGCGAATAATTATTATACGGAATATGTTATCATATATCACCATATATGAATTTTTTCAAAAATCATTTTTCGAACGATATACATGTACGCCGAAAATTTTGAAAATTCCACCGATATTATAATTTCGAAATTGAATTAGTTTGTGCCAGCCTATAAATCTTTTGGTCCGACTTTACGATAAAGTTTAAAGTCATTACCTGTTTTGTATGATGTGGATTTGTCAGATTTTGCTGATTATTAGAATGAGTACAATAGTTATAAATGTGAGTATAAAGTTCCAAATAACGTTTTGGGCTCATTTCGCCAACTTTGAAGATCTTTGTAATGTATTCTAGAATTTATAACCAAATAATTAAAAGGACCTAACCCCCTTTGCCCAAAAAGAGGCCAACCCTAAAATGAAATACAGTCCTGTTTGAGGCCTTGATGGACCTCATTCCAGACCCGTTCGAGTCCGTTCATATTTTGAATTCGCATTTGGTCGGTTATAATCGGCTCGACAAATTCTCTGAATGCCGTCTCCCGATTGGCTGTTATCTGGGGTGATGATGACGTCACCATTTTCGGGGCCCTTTTTTAATAATGACTCATTGGCTTATTTCGTCACAAAAAAATTATCGGAAGTTACACTAACTTCAAGAAAAAATACAGTAGAGAACACTTTTAGAGAACTTTTGGCGTAGGCAAACGGGGGGAAAATGGCACCATAATCTTGAGATCTCTTCAGAAATGGCTTACATTATCGAGAATAAAGCGAGGTTTAATAAAGAAACAATTAACTATTTACCCTTAACTGAAGGTATGTGAATTAATGATTATATATTTTTCTATTAAATTTTACAAATTAATATTAAATTAATATTTTAATAATTGAAGAAGTTCGCGGCGAAAAAATTACACTTCGATTATATGACTCGAAAAAGGATGAGCAGGGGGTTTGGAAAATGTTTAAATGTGCCATCGACGAAGGTTTTTATTTGTGATTTTTATGATTATTTTGATTAATGTGATTATATATATCTTAATTAATTTGATTTAAATGACTTATTGATGTTAAAAATCTGAATTTCAAAGTTTAGGTAACTCATATCCACAGTGGGAAACAAGTCATGAAAATTTTCTAGCTTATTACGTAGCACCAAGCCATGGTAAATTTTGATGATGATGATGTTTTAATTATTGTTAAAATATAGCTAAGATACTTTTGTTGCTGTGGACCAATCAGACACTGTTGTTGGATCGTTTTATGTGAAGCCAAATTATCCTGATCGATGTGCACACATATGCAATGGAGGTTTCTTAGTGTCTAAGGAGAGCCGTGGCAAGGGAATAGGAAAGTTTTTAGGATCAGGGGACTTCATCATTCTTGTTTGATCTTCTTGGCAATTCAATTAAAAAGTCATCTTACTGTAATCTGGCTTTTGTCTTAGTATGTCTGAGTGACCCCGACTGGCAGGTTATCATTTCTTATTTCTTGCGCGTGATTTGGGATTCAAGGCCTCAATTTTCAATTTGGTCTTTCATGCGAACCCCGCTAGTTTTAATTTGTGGGAGAAACTGGGATATAAAAAGGTAAAAAAAAGTTTTAATAGAGAAAAATTCAACATTTTATAAATTATGAATAGATTGGAACGATTCCAAAATGCGCTTCATTAAAAAACGAGCCGGAATTGATTGATGCCACCATATTCCATTTTGATTTTGAAAGACTAGAAAATGAATCTGCTTACGAGTCACCCGACGGAAAACCACACTTTTCACGAACCCAATTTAAATGAATCATGATTTTTAATTTTGTTCGAATAATTTCAATTTCAGATAGCCATTAGATGGTCGTCTTCGAAAATATATTGGAAGATGTTGGTGGAGCTGGGAAGTATCAATATCTCCAAGTGAGTAAAAATGCTATAATTTACTATTATGGTTCCTTTCGTAATACTAAAAGGTCACTTTAGTCTTAACTTGAACCACTAATCGTATAAATAACTTTTTGTTCATTAATCATTTAAGTGTTTTCCGCTGATGTTTGTACTGCCAGCAATGTCGTGGCATTTGTTGGGCAATTCTTTTATGTATGCTACTCCCGAAAAACGATGCGATATGGATCGGATAACTAGCTGCGGATATGATAGAAATGGTAAGATATTTAATATTACGAGGTAATAAGTCGTTCAAAATCATTTAGCTTACAACGAATCGAATGGATTTAACCTCGGTGAAAATGATCAACTTTATCGTTATCTGCTTATAACTGACGCTAGTAATAAACCAAAGGTAAGTTAGCATCTTACATCGATGTATATGGTAATTTCGAATAAAGGGAAACTGTCGATATCGATCCTTTACGAACGAAACATCTGTGTGTTCTCTTATTTCGAATCTGAATGGACGTCAACTTTGGAATGAAACTGAAGCTGAGTATTGGACAAAACCCGACGAAAAATTGAAAAATCAACTTGATGATTTTATCAAATCAAATGAATTCGACACAAAAGGATGTGACCGATGGTCATATTCTGATGAATATTATGATTCGACTGGTGTTACAGAATTTGATTGGGTTTGTGAGAAAGATAAACGCGTCGAAAACCTACAGGTAAGGAAATTTATCAGAAGACACATGATTGATAAACGAATCTATCTATCAGATTGCTGTTATGGTGGGTGTGTTCTGGGGAAGTCCTTTATTCGGCTGGCTATCAGATAATTATGGCAGAAAATTAACTCTTTGCATTTGTTTTTGTCTTTCATTTTTTTCAATGGCTGCAGTTCGTTTTGTTTCAGGATCTTATACGTTCCTTATTCTTTGTTTTCTTCGTATGCTTGATGGTGCTGGTGCTATTGGTGGAATCGCAGCAGCTTTCGTATTGATATCCGAAGTTTTCGAATCCAAGGTTAGATTACTGAAAGATCATTTTTTGACCCTGTAAAGTAGAAGAGATTCAAAAAGTCATTCACAAATTATCGAACCTCATATACAGAATGGATTAACTCGAAAAAATCCACGTTGTCCAAATTTTTTTTTCCAAAATCAATATGGGAGTCTTCACTGTTCTAGTGGATATCATACTGAGTGGGTAATTCTAGGGATACTCGAAAATTTTGGTTCTTCAAATCGGTCAATCATTATTTGGTGTCGGACAAGCAGCATTAGCTGGTATTGTTGCATTAAATTCTGATTGGAGAGTATTGTCCACTATTATGGCATTGCCCATGTTAATGGCAATATTTATTTGGTTCTTCAACGACGAATCTGCTCGATGGTTAATTTCAAGAAATCGAATTGACGAAGCAAATGAAATTTTGCGAAAAATTGCAAAAGTTAATGGAAGAGAAGTCAAAAATAAATATGTTTTTGAAGAATCTAAAGATGACGAGGAAAGTGATACACCGGCAGAATCACTGACAAATGCCA
This sequence comes from Oikopleura longicauda, assembly GCA_004367895.1. NCBI lineage: Eukaryota > Metazoa > Chordata > Appendicularia > Copelata > Oikopleuridae > Oikopleura > Oikopleura longicauda. Next base: position 10,994 of record SCLD01175094.1, read on the forward strand.
TTAAAATGCCACGCATGAGAGGAATGATTTTAAATCTCTGCTATCAGGTAATTGTTCACTCCCCTTTTCTTCTTACGGCGAAAAGATTCGATCAAGTCCAATCTTTCAACCAATTTTTCAGTGGTTTATGCTATCTGGTATCTATTATGCCCTCGCAGTCAAGGCCGCTACATTTGGAACTAATCCCTTTATCAGTTATACGATTTCAGGGTTTTTGGAAGTTCCTGCTTGCTTTGGTACCCTACTCATGTACCAATTTTTAGGTGCGTTCAATAAAATTATTGCGTTAAAAGTATCAGACATTTTCATAATATGATATTTAGGTCGAAGGCCGTCAACATTTTTCTTGGAGTGCTTTGCAGGCGTCACCCTCGTGATGATCATGTTCACTCCATCAAGTGCTACTGCACTATTATCCGCTCTACCTCAGCTTGGTAAATTTTTTCTAACAGCAGTTTATGGTGGTATTTATGTATATACAGCCGAAATATTCCCTACCACAATTAAAAATTCTGGCATTGGAATATGCAGGAATGGATAAATATTACACCTAGAAACAGGATGTAGGTTTAAAACTGCTTGAGCAAAACATCGAAAATTGTTCGGAAAAAATCGTATCAGTTTTTTCTCGACGACTGTATATTTATCTTCAAAGTTCAATCGCTCGAATTGGTGGAGTCGCTTCTCAAATTATTGAAATGATTCCAAAAATGTGTGGTGAAGATTCCACTATGGACTGTACCAAAATACCATATGCTATCTATGGTATAATGACCATCCTTGGCTGCATACTTATGTTTGGATTGCCTGAAACCAAAGATCAAAGCTCTCCTGAAACGATATCCGAAGGAAATCAGTTTGGAAAGGTTCGTTTTGTCTTAAAAAGTTAAATAAATGCTATTTCAAATATTTTACTTCAGGATCAATCAGGCTTATTGGTTCAACTTGTGAATCTATTTTCAAAAAAGAAGTCATCAAAATACAATGTATCCTCATCAGAAGAAAAAAGAATACTTTCAGTCAACGAGAATAATGACTTGGACAAAGATCCATTTTATAAAGATTTACCGGAAACTAATCTCTAAATTATTTGTATTTGAAAAAGTTCAAATTTATTTATTTATTGGCTTGGAAGCCATTATCGAGCCATATTTACCATTTTTCTAGCCGTTTACACTATAGCCTTTTTTCCTGTCTTTATTAGCTTCAATCTCGTTCTCGCTCTCGCACGTTTCATCGTGCAAGCAAATGCACATCGTGTTGTGCAAAAATGCCATTACAAACACTACCGCTCTTCAGTATGTTTGAGTGAAGCTCTCGTACTATTTCAATTAGGGAATCACGGACTGACTGACCGATATGGTTTGATCAATTCATCCCATACTATTTCAGTTGCCTATCCCACCTGAAAATGAAAAAGACCTAAATTTTAAAAACGGTTGGTAGCCGTAACGACTCGTTTACTGCACCACAACCTGATCCAACCACTAGTGGACCCCGTATTGTATATTAACTATCATGCAATTTTCGTGAGTCATAAATAAACATTTATTGCAAAGTTCGTTTGTTCTTTTATCTAAAGTTATGTCTGTCACAGTGGTCATTTAAAATCGTGTTATGGTGCTTATTTATTATTTCTTCACTGTCCTCAAACAGCTGTTCAACGCCAAAATAAACTACGATATCGTTATTTCATATTGGTGACCAAATACCCTTGACCTGGAGGTTCAAAAGCGATTATCACAAAAGTGTGACGTCACGCTTACGTGCGATCCCACAACCCTTTAAACTTTTTTTTTCATTTTTTAGATTGTGAGAGAGAAGTAAATTACTATGAGTGCTAACCATTATAGTTATAAGGGTGACCCCCTTGCTTCAATTGGGATTCAGTTTTGTCAAGAATGCAATAATATGCTTTATCCAAAGGTAAGTGTATATTTGAAACTCAAAATTACATGACTATTACAGGAAGACAAAGTAAATAAGATTTTACTTTATCAATGTAGAAACTGTGATTTTTGCACAGAGGCAGAAAGGCCATGCATTTACGGTATACGATTGAATTGATTTTTATTCTTTGATTTGAGAAAAAAATAGAAGTAACTTTCGCGTAACCTGGTGTGGAAAAAATAATATTTCTTCCTGTCCAATGGTTTTTTTGTTAAAATCACCATTTTGATATTTTTAGTGAATAAACTGATTTCAAATGAAAATGAATTGCTTCAAATTAATCCAGACGTGGTTGAAGATCCAACGTTGCCAAGGAATGAAAATAAATTCGATACAATTCCATTTTTAAGACCTTAAGGACACACTGTCTAGCGAATTTAAGAATACCATCCTCAGCGGATTTTGATTCCAAGATTTATTGTTCTTAGGCTGAATAGTGATGGAAAAAAATTCTCGAATCGCTAGACAGGGTTTCCTTAAGGTCAGTTTTTTTTTAAGCGAGCAATTTTTAAAAAATAGAATCAATATTTTTTCGACTGAAAATGTTTTTTGGGGGATTAAAATCTACTGAAATATCGTCATCGACCAAAAATGACTCATAATTCAAATTAAAAATAGAAATTTAAGAGAAAAAAAATGTATCACTTGTGGGCTTCGAACTCGGTACCTTTACCAGATAGGATCCGGGAGTGACCGAAAATGAACTAAGAAGACGATTTGGATTCTTTTGATGCCCATATAATGGGCCATATTTATGAGCCAAAGTGTCTTTTAGGCGATTTATAGATATATCGGAAGTAATCAGCTGTTCATCACGTGACCGACCATTTCCGGATAAAATTTGTATTTTTCCTAGAAACAAGATTCAATTAGGAACATGATGCCAAAAACCGTTTATCAATACGTAGTCCCAGTCCTGAGAAACCTGTGGCAGAAAATTGCTCGCTTAAAAAAAAACCGACCTAAACGAAGAATTTGGTGACATTAGTTATCATAATTGACCGATCATAATTTATATTTTTTTTCTAGGTCGTGAAATGGTTGGCACGTTACTAAAAAAATGCAAAAATCTTTCCGGAAAATTAAACGATTTACTGGCTGCAAATCAAAAAGGTCTCAAAATCGAAACACCTTCAACAATGAATAAAGATCTTGTTCTGAAGCCATACCAAAAACGTGGTCTTCATTGGTATACTCAAGTTCATCAAATGAAAATGGGCGGAATTCTTGCTGATGAGATGGGCCTTGGAAAAACTGTTCAGACAATTTCATTCTTGGCCTGGCTAAAACTAAATCAACCATCGTTTACCCGTCCTCATCTTGTCGTTTGTCCAAGTTCAACCCTTGAAAATTGGAAACGTGAATTTGAATGCTGGCTACCGTCATTCAAAATTCACCTTTATTACGGTGAACATAGGTACGCTGACCTTATTCAGAGACTGGTGCGAATCAATCGACCAATATTAAAACTCAAGTAACTCAAGTACCATTTCATATTCATTTTAGACGACACGATTTGCGTAAAATTATTCGCTTGAAGCAGAGTAATAAAGAACAAGTTTCCAAACGCGATGATTCTGATGAAGAAAATGAAGATCCAAGTAAATCCTCAACTGGAAATGATTCTGCATTTGAAAATATTGATGTCGTCTTAACCACTTATCAATCCGCTTGTTCGGCAGAGCAAGATCGAGTGGCTATTAAAAAACTTGGTGTTGGATATGCTATCTTTGATGAGGGTCACATGTTAAAAAATATGAACACCAACAGATATCAGCAGTTGATGAAAATTGGCGCTCGAAGAAGAATATTGCTGACTGGAACACCGTTACAAAACAATTTATTAGGTTTGTAAAATATTTATTATTATTCAAGCCGTTTAGAACTAATACTCTAGGTTTTGTCCCTGAAATAAAATAAAAAATTCAGAATTGATGAGTCTTTTAAAATTCATCATGCCAGAGTTGCTTCAAAAGTCGACAGCAACGCTTCAACGTATTTTCAAATTAACTCACCACGAATCTGATTTTGGAAGGAAGCGTATTGAAGAAGCAAAAACGATTTTAGAACCGTTCGTCATGCGTCGAATCAAATCAGATGTTCTAAAAGATCTACCTCCTAAAACAGAAGAAACAATTTTTGTTCCGTTGACAGACGAGCAACAAATGTATTACAGAGAGATTCAAGAAAATCAACGAAAAGCAATACTAACACTCTCTGAAGATGACAAATCTAGGCTTAAAACGATGAAAAACACTTACTGCCAGTTACGAAAGGTATGGCTCATTCATCTTTTTTTTGTTATGAACCATGACTTATAGATTACACATTTTAGGTATCAAACCATCCGCTATTACACCGAAACATTTTTACGAATGACAAAATTCGTAAAATGGCGCGAATTCTCTGCCAAAATGAATACAAAAAAGATGGGAATGTCGATTATATTTTTGAAGATCTCGAAGTCATGTCCGATTTTGAAATTCATACCTTGTGCGATAAAATGAAATCACTCAGGTTGGTAACTTAACCCATCGACATTAAAAATTCATTCCACTCAATTCCCAACCCTATCGAAACCCAATTCGAATACCAATATTATTACAACTGATATTAATGGTCTCTAAATTATCATATTAGAAAATTCAAACTAACGACAGATCAAATTCTTCAATCTGGAAAATTCCAAAAACTTGCCGAACTCTTGCCACCGATATTTGAAAAAGATTCACGTGTTGTCCTTTTCTCACAATTTGTTATCATGATGGATATTTTGGGTAAGTAAAAACTATTTCCAAAACCGACTATCCAGATGGATTGATCGGATTAATCCGATGTTTAGAAAAATTCCTGGATCATCATGGTATCGCATTTGTACGTCTCGATGGTTCCACTCCAGTTGAATCCCGGTTGGATCTAATCGATGAATTCAATGCAGATTTCGAAATAAAAGTCTTTTTGGTGTCAACCCGAGCAGGTGGACTTGGAATTAATTTAACATCAGCTGATACGGTCATCTTGCATGATATTGACTCCAATCCTTACAACGACAAACAGGTCAGATATCAACCCTAAGTCGTAGAAGTTTTTATAACCTAATTCAGGCAGAAGATAGGTGTCATCGTGTCGGTCAAACGAGGCCAGTTCACATTATCAGACTTGTATCTCAAGGTTAGCACTATTGGCACTATTGAATTTCTATAACAATCAAAACTTCTAGATACTGTTGAAGAGAGAATGAGAGCCTCTGCTTTGGAGAAGCTCAAGCTCGAAAGAAAAGTTTGTCAAGAAGATAATCTTACTTACTCTTCAAGTCCGAAGAAGAAAGTTGAACTTGATGCAAAAATCGAAGAAAATAAAATTGAAGAGGAAGAAATTTCACAAGATGATCTCAAATCACTTCTTTTGCCTGATCTGAAAGGTACTTATAACTAGCTCTAATTCTAAAAATAGAATTGGTTGAAATGATGATTTTGGAGTCATTTTAATAAATTCGTCAAAGCCATAGACCGACCCGAAAACGAGCTCAATAACTTTAAAGCATGTTTAAGGTGAGAAAGACAGCGCCGAGATGAAAACTGAAGTGAAAAGTGAACCTCGAAATCAAACCGGAATAAACGATGAGAAAGACAATGAGAAGCATGTAAATGGAGATAACTAGATCAATATCATTCTCCCAACCCCTTTTTCACTGCCTTTGAGAAATAATAACGCTAAAGTAATTGCTAGTTTTCATTCCATAAAAAAATTATAGAGATCAAGAAACTGTAAAATTCACAAATCCATATCGGGATAATTTTAACTGTTCTTTGCCCAATCTGTACAGAGCGGTGTTCTTCGTCGGTGTTGTTTTTAAAAACCATGAATATAACGGTTTGATGTTTCATGCATTTTTTAAGAAAGTGGTTTAAATCATGCCAAAGACAAAACAGTCGAAAAAAGGACGAGGCCAAAAGCGTAATAATGATCCACTGGTCAAGAAACCAGGCGCTTTGGCAGAGCAAGATGGAAGACCAAAACCCTATAACCATGGTCGAAAAAATGAAAATTAGACGTCAAAAACTGACACAATTAAATTGAAAATATTTGTAAAAAGGGTACAATAGATGTTGAAAACATTCTGGAATACCGTAAACTCCTTTGAAAATAGCCGTCAAGGGATGGTGTAAAATTCAAAGAAGAAGGTGAACAACAATCTTCGCAACTGGTCGATGGTAAAATGACCTGGAAAGTGATGCAACAAGTGAAACAACAACAGAAAGAAGAAGGATTTGATACAGCTAAAGACTATACAGACAATTTTCCGTCATTAGGAGGTGATTTGGGAGGAACTGAAGAATTTGATGAAATTGATGAACAATATGAAGATGTCGAAGGCGATGAATGTGAAGAAATTATTATTGACGAAGAAGATGATAAAACAATACAAGCATTTACTGGTGGTGGCGTTAGGAATGTGTTTTATATTTACTACCACTCAGTGAGTAGTGCTACTCACCCTTGTTCGCGAATGAACGGGTTAATTTATGAAATGCACTCAAGACTTAACCTAGCCGATATGATTATGAAAAAGATTGAAGAAAAGAAGACAGAAGTGAAAGAAATTGTCGGGGAAGAAGAAGTTGGATCTCAATTACCTGAAGAGCTTGTTAAGCACTACTCATCCGTTGGCATGGCATTATGCACTTATAGATCTGGAAAATTACCAAAGGTCTGTTCATTTCATATATTTATAAATTTTTCTTTATTTCATATACGGTATGATATACCTATATCTTGAAAAGGCTTTTACTAATCGTTATAGACTTTCAAATTGATTCCACGACTGACAAATTGGGAGGATATTCTAGATGTAATGTCACCTGACAAATGGTCGGCAGCTGCCATGTTTCAAGCAACCAGAATGTTTGCATCTAATATGAGTGAAGGTTCGAATTATACGTACGGTCCACCGGACACTTATCATAATTCTCAAATCATTTCTAGGTCTGGTCCAGCGATTTTATAATGTATATTTATTGCCTCGGTTACGTGATGAAATTGAATTTTATAAAAAACTGAATTTTCATATGATGCAATGTCTCAAAAAAGCACTTTATAAACCAGCAGCATTCTTCAAGGGTATTCTTATTCCTCTGGATAGTATTTCAAATACGCCCGCACGTTGGACCACGTTCGAAAATTCGAAACGAGCCCAAAATCACTTCTGGTCACACATATTTGAAATAAACAAAAGTGTCAAGCTGGCGATTCGTGCACGCTGAGAGAGGCTACAATAGTGTGCGCTTGTCTACGAGAACATTCTATTCCCCCTCTTCACGCCGCTGCTGGGCTACTCAAAATTGCTGAAATGGATTATAATGGTGTCAATTCACTTTTCCTCCGCGTTCTGATAGAGAAAAAGTATGCTCTGGTATGTACAGAATTTTGATCTGCTCCATGTTAATGACAGATTTTGATGTCATGTGGCCGCTAACCACCAGTTTGATTCATACTGTATGGTAAATTTGAAATGAGACTTTGTATTTAAGCCGTTTCGTGTACTGGACGCATTGGTGTTCCATTTCTTAAAATTCCGAACTGAAAAGAGAAGATTGCCAGTTTTATGGCACCAGTCCTTTTTGTCTTTCGTTGAAATATATGCAGCCGATATCAGTTGCGAACAGAAAGAAGCCCTGATAGGTATTAACTTTATTCAGAATCTATTCAAAATTCTCGTGCGATCTATAGTCTAATAGTTTGTGTATTTTTTAGAATTATTGAAACATCAATATCATCCTGAGATAAGTGAAGAAGTGAGAAGACAAATAGTGAGAACTGAGCCGAGAGATGACGAAATGGAAGAACCACCGGCTCATATCATGGAAGAAATGATGAATGCTATCTAGAAAGAAAAAGAAAATATTTCAGAAATGTTTCGAGAAACTGTTAATAAAATGAAAGTTACAGTGATTTTATTTTTTGATAAGGAAAAATGGCGACAGATTTTTTACTTAATCCTAGCCGCATTTTTGTCTTGACAATTATGATGCTTACTGAAGCTTTATTTATAGATGGTATGAATCGATTATGGCGACTTGCTATTTCTATCGTTACCATAGGTCTTAGGTAAGTTTTATTATATAAATTTCTTCAGTGACGTTTTCAATACGTGTTACATTCTTAAACATGTATTTAGTTTTGGATATATATTGTGGGGGAAAAAGAAAAAGCCAATCGATAATGTCGCTAGATTCAAGGAACTTACAATAATAAAGCTATATTCTAAAATCGACGAATGCCGCTCGAAATTCAATCGAATGTTAGTTCTAGCGCCATCAGGTGGCGGTCAGAACCAGAACGACTCCGGAGATGAGGTATCAAATCCTGGCGATGATATTCTCGTAACAGATTGGGATAGATCACGTGAGAGTCTCCTTGGGATTTCAGAAGGGAAGAGGGGCTATCTTACTAGACACCTTACCATCCCATATCATTCCCTTGGGATGGCGAACAGAGCGATTGGAAAGCCTCTGACAAAAAGATATACATCCTGATTGTTTCAAACCAGTTCCAGGTCAGAATAAAATTTCGAAATGTCAGAGAATAAAAAAATGTTATAGAAATTATTCGATCTTATAAAAATGGAGAAGATGAATTTTATAAATGCGAAGAAATCATAACAGAAACTGAAGATGGATTTTTACTTACAGTTCATCGATTACCAAATAATGGACCACCGGTTCTACTTCAGCACGGTTTATTGGAACATGTTCTAACGCCTCAAGTCCGGGTTATAAATTACCTTTATATTTGTGGGGTGATGCATCCAAAATTTTTGATGTTATTATGTCAACTTTGAACGATTGGTATCCAAGATTAATTTACTTCAGAATTCGAGTTTATGTAGAATTCGAAGTTAAAACATGTAAAGGCCGATTCTGGTAATTGGGTTTGTGGTGGCCCAGAACATGGTCTAGCATTTCATCTTTGGCGAGCTGGTTATGATGTTTATCTTGGTAATAGTCGAGGTAATCCGTATTCAAGGCGCCATACGGTTCTCAACCCATCAAAATCAGAATTTTGGCATTGGACATTTCAAGACTTGGCTGATTTTGATTTTCCCGCAGTTGTAGACAAGATTTTGTCAATAAATGGTCGTAAAAAGGTTAGCATTTCAAAGAATAT
>SCLD01175095.1:0-46958 GCA_004367895.1 Oikopleura longicauda
AAAATGACCAAAACAGCCACACGTGGCGCTAGAGAGCAAGTTTTTAAAAAAGGCCATGTTATTACACATAACTTTTCATGGGCAATTCAATAAAACAAAAACCAAAAAATCCGTCGAGCCAATTCATCTAACTCGTCAGTTCCAGTTAAAAAAAAGACACCTAAGCGGAAGATTTGTTTCACTCATCAGTTTGGTGAGTTCGGTTGACTTGATAGATGATTCGACATTGAATATTTCATAAACCGATTTAGATCGCCGAGTCGAAAACTGTAAATATCTACTCAGCATACTTAATATAAATGGTGTTTCGAGAGTTAGAGCTTTTCTTTCATTTGATGTATAAAGGCAGTGATTTTATCAACTTCATTTGCAATCATTTCTCCGGGCGTAATAATAAATTCGTCTTTCGTATCTTCTAAAATACCGGGTTCGCCATCGAATCCACGGATTTGACGTTTTATATGTTGGGTGACACCAGAAAGATAGCGTATATGCTCAGCATTATTTTCCAATAATTTGTAACCTTCTGATTTATCTATTTTATTAGAATACATTTCGAAACGTCTTTCTTCGTCATGATTCATTTCTTGAAGATCGGATGGACGAAGGCATTTTATACTTTCAAAAATTTCAGCTATATCAATTTCTGGAATTCCAATCTGTTCCAGATCATTTCGAGTTAAATAAGGCAGCAAATCATCTGTTATATCATTTTTAAGAAATAAATCATGATATTTTTCGGCTTTGATTCCTACCAGATAAATTCTGAAAGATCTACAATCTATTTGACTTTTTGAACCCTAAACTAACCCAAGGGTGTCCAAAGATTCTGGCTGGTCTTCGGGTTGACTTGGAACAACCAGGGCTGCACTTGCCAACTCTGTACCCGTAAACATGTCAATCAAATCCAAAGAATTCATACTAAATGATGCAAATCAAAATTTGTGAATATGCCACCATGTGATAATTCGTTTTATTGAAGAAATCTAAGGAACTTTATTGAATGAACAAATAGAACAACAGTGAAATGAGTAATAGGGCTTGATGGATCGTGATTGATTAGTATAATAATTGCACATTGAATGGCGCTAAAAACCATAATCAATTCAAAACAATAGATCCGGATCGTGTTCCTCAGCCAATAAATTATCTGCTTCTTCAAAATTGAACTGCTTTTTCAGTCTGGCCAATTCAGCTTCGGCAATTTCCTTCATTTGCTGTTTCTTTCCTGAAACGTATGCACGTCAAGAAATGAAAAAAACGTGGTTCAATTTACCTTGGACTTTTTTGAGACGGAAAAATTCTTCGCGCTCGGACTCGTCAAGCTCAGAGACTATATAATTTATCTAAAATACCCGTTTAGAAACCTTAAGCAATCTATAGATTTTAACATGAACTTACCGTTCGTTCGTAACGAGGTATAATAACATGCTCAATAGCATTGACGCGCCTGTTCGTCGTTTTTATAACTTCATCGAGTGTGACAAATGATGTCTGCAGACTAAAATTAACATTGTTTTCAAAAAAAATTTTTGAAAATATCAACCTAGCAATTTCAATAAGAAGACGAACCACTTCTTCATAAACTTTCTTGACTTTTGTTATTTGTTCTCCGCCTCGTCCAAGACCAGTAAGCTCGTAGCTATCGGTCCCATCGAATAAAGGCTTATTTTGATTTAATGATTAAGCCGTATATCATATACGGTATATGAGTCATATATTATAATAATATGACACATAAAAAAGAAATAACTGAGGTACCATCTTGAGCGCATTTTTCTTACTTGATTTATGGTTCTGATCTACAGACGGTTCTTTGAGCCTGGCGCTTGATTTTTTTTAAAGCGTCAAAAACTAATATATAAAGGGGTATCAGTGATACCGTATCACTCCTGAGAATGATGAAATCGTCCGAATTCCGCGTCATTTCGCTCGAGGATAGACGAGTAAAAATTACGCTGAGAATGGTACCCTTTCAATTCTTATAAAATAACGGCAATTTTAGATTACCTCAAAAATTGGAAGTGAAACACCAGCCACATTATCTGTTCTGGCCTTGAGTTTGAGTCTAGCATTTCCGACATTTTGGACGATATCAGAAGAAAAGTCGCCTGCAGAGAATTTGGCTTCAGCAAGGCTAAAGTTAGCATTTTTCATTATCTCTCCCATTTTTTCTTTTTTGGAGACGATTTCACGTAGAATGCCACGAAATTTCAGTTTCAGTGCGTCAGCTTTCTTTTTCAGAAGCTTATGGCCACTTTGAGCACCCTGAAGGATCAGTTTTTACAATTTCAAATCCAGTTCATGAATGAATCTACCTTCAGACGAGCTTTCATTATGGTCAAGTTCATCCGCGAAGGGAACATATTTACACGGTCTTTTCCAGACATATCTAAAATGAGGAATAATTATTTGAGTTGAATGAAAAGCTTTATTCAGACATATCAGTTTTATCAGTTGAAACGAGAATTTTAAACAAAACCAAACGTTTTGGTTTTTATCGCCATTGACAGCTTCGATTTCAGGATAGCTTTCGAACTAAATATATCAGTAAATAACATTGAACAATCAGATTCTTACTTACGTATAAAGTGGCAAGTAAAGTCTGGAAATACAAGTATTGGCAGAAGGCAGCGACTCATCATTTGGATGACGAATGGTTACAGATGGAGATGGCTCAAATGCTTCCTCTCCAGCTCGAAGTGCAGGTGCACCTATAAAATAAATAAGTACATCTGTTTTGGATACAAATTTTGTTAAACCTGTCCAAAAGTACAAAAGCTCTTGGCGTTCTGATTGGCTGAATTGTTCAACCACTTCCCAAAACCATTTTTGAAATCTGATAACATTATTCACGTCGGAGTTCAAACTTGACTCGTCATTGAAGGTTGTTAGTGAGCTTAATTTCGCAACATCGACTGTGCCAACACCATTTACTAAACATAAAATAAAAAAGAGTTTACACTTGATCAAAATACCTAAAAGCCACCAATCTTCAGGCGTTAACCCATTGAGAGCACTTTCTGATATGACGTCATGAACACCACGTCTCAGTTCTTTTACTGCTGGTTCTGGTTTCAAAACCATTTTATACGTTGCATATCGCTTGACATAATCAAATATATTTTCATTCGTAACTTTCAATTTATCTCCCCCAGGAATCAGTAAAACACTTTCTCCATCTTTACATGAGTTATAAAAAATACGAAATCAGTACAAAACTCTATCTGAGATTATCAATTGAAAACTCTGCCTGAGTCAACTATTTCGAAGGTCATATCGAGTGATTCTAGATAGTTAGAATCTGTTTTTGAACTCTTGATAAGCTTTCGTAATGATTCGAATAGATCTGAATCGTAAAAGGCCAAATCATGCCAATTGACTTTTCGGCCGAGAATTTGTTTGACGACAGATCTTGTGAGTGGAATCGGACAAAGTTCATTGTGCAGCAAACTTAAACCAATTACTCTGCCGACATTTCGGAAAACATTTAATCTTTCCATCGATTTAACACCAGGTTCAACAGCATAATATCTTTGGTTTGAACCCGGGAGGTAGAATAGTGGTTTATCATCTTTCGGCATTGCAGACATATCTTGGGTTCCTTTATAATTAGCATCCTTGAGCATTTTGGCTGCTTCGAGAATTTTCAATTTCATCTGTTCTTCATCGTTGACACAATTCATCAATTGACCTGACGAGAGTGATCCAATCATTCCTGTTATCTTGGCAGCATTATCTTTGAATTCTGACCCAACAGCCATTTTATAAATTTTTTCTTTATTGACAAACTTTGGATCCTCAGTATGTGATTCAGGAAGCCATTCTTCAGCGTTCACAGTCATAACAGATTTATCCCACCCTCGACTATGACCACGATTGAGCCGAGAACTGAGTCCAGATAACCCGGCAGACCGGATACCACCATCTGATCTATGGCGCGGAGATGATGACTGATCTTGAATGTGTTCCATTGGAGGCAAACTTTGTTGAGACAAAAATCCATCTGCAATAGTTGTGAAGAAACTTCTCATCACTCCATTTCCTTCTCCCGGTTCATCATGAAATCTAACTTTTATCTTTGATTGTACCAATAATCCACTCGATCTGATTCGATCGGATTGGCTTGTTGATAAAGTTGGGAATGACGAAATATCACCCCATCCACTATCTCTTCCACCATATTTGTCGGTTGGATATTTTTTAGACTTCTCTTTGTCCTCTTTTAACCTTTGATACTCGTGATTAAGTTTCTTTATGGTTTGGGGGACCAATTTTTCGCGTTCGCGTGAGACTTCTATTTTTAATTCACTTTTTTTCACACTTGATCGTAGCATTTCCATTTGTTTTTGGAATTTTTGTTGACGCAGCGAAAATGAAGCCAATTGTCTCAAAATAGACCCCTCTTCGGATCCAACATCATCCATAAATACACGAGCAAATAATTCGACAGTCTTCCGCCACCGTGACAGAAGTCCATCTGGTTCAACCTTATTTCCTTCATGACCCGATAAATAGCCAGGTTTTGACATATCATGGACAGTTTGAAGAGCCATATTTGTTTGAATATCTACAGGTGACGTCGAACCAGACGATTTGTTATTCGGCCGTCCAAATAACTCTTCCTTCGTTGAATTTGGTTTTAACAAATGAGGCTGTTCGCTCAGTGGCAAAGACTCAGCATGTGTAAGATCAAAATCATTTTCGTCTTCATTTGAGCCCAAAAATATCATTGACTCACTTCGACGGAAGAAACCAGTTCTACGGCCTGACATCTTTTTTGCGGTTTATATTATTCATCTCAAGTAAAATCTTTAGATTCTTTTTTTACAAATGTTCAAAGTAAAGGTATTGTAAACCATCCTTTATGGTGTCTTTTGAATTTGATGATTCAAATAAGGTTGTTGCAAAGTCTTGTTTCAGAAGATAAATCATTGCATCCAAAACAAATGCGATATGCTTAATTGGTTTGTTATAAATATGGCTTCTTTATAAAAGTTTAATGACATACAACACACAGAGTATGTCACATACTGTATGTGACATAAATCTCTAAAAAATCACCTTTAATGAAGAAATATCAACTGATGGCAGCATATCTGCATGATCAGATGATCCTTGTCGAAGCAACGACAAAGCATAAGTTAAAAAGTCATGCGATTTTGGTGTTCGGCTTTTTGATCGTTTCGATTCTTTACCTTCTTTAGAGGTATTTTCTCCAATTTTATTTAAAACTGAACCGTATCGGAGCTGAGATTCTGTCCAATCCATGACAGTTAAGATCCATGTCCATGTTGGCATTAAAATCTAAAAAAAATGTGTTCGAATAATGATTATAACTTGAGGTCATACTTTTTCAATAGTTTCAACAAGGGAAGCTCTATCTTCATCTAAAATATTTTGACATATTTCTGGTTTCAGAATAAGACCGACTTCTTTGATACACATAGCTGCTGATCTAGCTAGATTTGATTGTGATTCTGTCACTGTACAAAGTGTTGGCGCCGATGTCAATCCTCTTTTTCTGCCCAATGATGATTCGTTTTGATTGAGTCCTATGTAATCGGCGCCTGATGATGGATTTGTTTCACTAAATAATTATGAGGATCTGTACAGTATGTTTTATAGTTACTTCATCCATCTCTGATGTCTTCTTGCTGTTGCTCTGTCAATGGGCATTTCACGAACAGCCCAATTCATATTGAATTGACTGGATCTGTCTCGGGGTCTCATATTGCTCAAAGTATATCCCCTATAACCGTCCGAGACTAGCCTTTGAATTCCACTTGAATGGACAACACGTGAGTCAATATCATATGTTTCATTAAGAAGAGGTCGCTCTGCTACGCCATCATTGAAATCGTCCATAGAATGGTCATCATCTGTATAAACTAAGTTTCAAGTTCTGCCTTGAATAATTAATATCGAAATACCTGAGCTTTGAACATCAATATCGTCCTCTTCGTCATTCATATCTTGGTCATCAAATAACTCTTCAGCAAAGCCTTCTTCGATATGTTCAACAGTGTCATCATGGTTTCCATCCCCGAATTCTTGTTCGCCCTCCATTGGATGATCTTCTCCACCATCATCATCTTCTTGACTTTCACCATTTTCACCGTTGCTATATGTAGGGCTATCTGGTGGTTCATCGAAGGCTTCTTGTTCCACTTCCATATTTGGATCTTCAGATTCCATTTCTTGCGGAAGAAGTGGCAAAACTTCGTCAACTTCATCAGTTTCTTCATCATCAACATAGTTTGCATCGTTTGCTGCGTGAACAAAGCGTCGATTACGGACACTGTTTGTTCGAATTCGAGGCTAAATGAAATATTCTAAGTTCAAATGGATTATTACCACGCCCCTAGACAAAAGTTTCCAAAAGAAAAATGCTGTATATTTCCAGAAGTGGCTATTGGCTATTCCAGAAGTGATCGATCAAATGGTGACTCGGGGTATTATTTTCGTCCGATCTAAATTCGTCCGGTCTAAATTCGCCCTGGAGAAACGTGTATGCAAAGATATGGATTGATATGGATACCAAAATTACTGTCTTCATAACATTAATTTTAAAACGTACCGTCCTACTTTGAATATAAACCAAAAAACTTACTTCGCCTTCGAAATCATACGCTTCAAACTCATTTTCTCTTTCAGATTGACGAATAGAATTTCGATTTCTTCTTCTTGAAGATTTTTTCTCCTTTTTTGGTGCCATTGGATTGACTGAAAACAAGTCTTCAGTATTTTGGATAACATCTTCTGCTGTTTCTGATAGATTGAAGGAATCAACAGGTCTAACAGCGCCCATTCTCATTGGTCGAATGAGTGACTCGGCAGCAAGACAAAGTTGCTTGATAGATTGAACTGGAAGTGCTTGGAATATTTTCTTGCATCTTTCGGTCCCACTTGAAGTCTTTTGGTTTTCTGTTGACAGTACAGCTGGTTGAATGCCTGCGGAATAACATGTATAAATTCTAACTATTGATCTGATTAATCTTTCGGTCACTTCATTCTTTTCTGGGTGACTTTGAATAGTGGCAATAAGTGAATTTATATATTCAGAAGCGGTTAATTTAAGGAGAAGGGTATGAGTGAATTTGTCCAATCTTGCCGATCCAGATTGACCATCAAGAAGTTTCTGATCTTCCAATGATTGTTTTGGAGCTGCGTATGATGCACACAGCTGATCACGTGTGTTCATGATAAGACTCTCAACAGCCTTCCAATCTCTCAGAACACGTGTTAATGCTGATCTACAAAATGTTGGTGGCGGTAAAGAGCGTTTGGAGTCTCTTTCTTCGAGACCTTCCATCTTGGCTCGACTAGATTTCATTCTATCATTCTCGATCGTTTCTTTTCCTTGAGTTTGCTCCTTAACCTGCCTGGCCACTGTCTGCGCCAGGAACTGAAGAAGGTGCTCGCCTTTTGAAGTTTGAACTTCAACCAAATTGGTGTAGCCAAGAAGAGATTCTAAAAGATTACTTCTTTGCTCTTGGTCACCTTCTTCTTGTGATCTACATGGACATTTCTCCAAACAGTCACAGTATGCTGACGGAGATGTTATTTTGAGGACACAATCATGCCCTGCATGACATGTTCGTGCACATTCCGAACAGCAGCAAAGGGTATCTGTGAGGCCGCAGGTCTTGCACTCATATATATCTTGGTAGATATGCTTATCACGTGTCCAAGTATACGAGCAGGTATCATTACAACATAGAACGTAAAGTGGATTATGATCCAATGGCGATCCAGCTGGATAAATATAACGGATCAGATCCTCTTCTTGTTCATCTGTTTGATTTGCCAATTCATATGCCTTTTTAAATAATACATTAGCATGGTGATATGACCTTCGATGAATAGCATACATAAAGGGAGTACGACCAAATGCATCACGTGATTTCAATAGAAAATTGAGTTTGACCCCAATTAGTGTAGAGTTCAACAGAATATCCAGTGAGCTTTCCTTCTCTTTTGGCTGCCCAGTAGGTAATCCATGAGTTGTGTAGAGATCATTATCAGACTCTTCACTTCCCCAACTTCCAACAGGGGCACCAACTTGCCATTTGAACATATTTGGGTCCATAAGTGCCTTCATTGGATTTTGACTTGGCTTGCGAATGACTGAAACCCGCTGTGAATTATCTGATAGTTTCGTCATTATTTGGTCGTGCAATTTTTGTGCAATATCTGAATCATAAATAGCTTCAACAGAATCAGCCAATTTGTCCAAAAGGCCGTTTATATCAATAACTTCTTCCCCTTTTGTTTTACTTCCGTCGATGGCTGCATGAAGAATATTTCTCTGACCATCAATGATCTCCTCATAAATAGTTTCAGCCAAGTTTTCATAATCGGCATAATTCTCAGAAAGAACTTTGAGCAATGCCTTGACAACTTCATTCGCATTTTTCAACAAAAGAGGGGTTAGAATCTGTCTTTTGAAAACCACTAGTGCGACAAAAGCTTTTTCTTTCTTTGGAACATCAAATGATGGAACATTATAAATAGAACTGGAGATTGTTCTTATCGGAGGAAGACCAAGCCAGAACCATTCAGGATCTTGAAGAATTTTACCTTGATTGAAGAACAGGGGATGATGGACTTTCAGAGCGTCTAATAATATAACAGGACAATCTCCAAAAGTATGATCAAGGAGAGGACTGTCGGAAGTCTTTGGGCCTTTGAAAAATTCAACAAAGTAGAAACTATTTTTAAAATATAATATCAAAACATTCATATTAACTTTAAGAGAAACAAATAAAGTATGCTTATTTGAGAACTGTGCCTTGGAATGATTGAACTGTAGTTGGTAGATTGGCAAGTTGACCCGTCTCATGCTTACCAACATCATATTTTCCGTATTGAATTTTTTTCGAATTTGAATTATTCAAAATTAGATGGACCCAACCTTCCTCGTCAATATTTGCTGCCAACACTTTTGTACCTGCTGGAATATTTAATTTTCTCGGCGTCTTTTGAACAATTTCGACATTTCTTGATATTTTAGAAGAAAGACAAATATCGTCCATTTTCAGTAATCTTGTCTTTGGATCAAGAACATTATCATCGTCATTGTTACCAAATGATACAGCACAGATATTCCCATCGATTCGAATGATTTTCCCTTGAATTTCATCTTTACCTTCTGGGAAGAAAATGACTCTTCTTAAATTCCATTTAGCAGTTTCAGTTCTTCCATTTTCCATTTCATCAAAAGTTCTTTTCCTTGATTCCGATGTTTCTTTTGATTTTAATGGATTCGTTTCTAACAAGTCTTCAGGGTCATTTATAATCTTGAATTCAAGTTTTCCTTCATCCATTTTATGAATATCTGCAGTGACTTGACCGATAGTGGGTTCATTATCAACTAACTTAACAGCCAGAGTACCACTTTTGTAAATTGGTTGTTTTTTCATAACGACAAGACTCCCAACAGCTAAATTTTCCTGCTTGCCAATTTGATTTTTCTTCATTTTCTCGATGCATTTTATTCGTTGTTCGTATGGAATTATTCCCCACCAATATATTTCGCTTTTAGTTTGTAAAATGGTCCACTGTGAACACACATGAAGGATACCTGTCGTTGAGATATTAGCTTGACCAAATTCGGGAAATAAAGTTGCCTTTTGTTCAATAAATTTTGTGAAAATTGAAATTGAATCATCGCAAAGTGTTCCGACTTTATTAGTCTTTGTTATAAAACTTGCTCGACAGACTGATCCGCTTATTTGAACGACTTCTTCATTCAATAAATTCAAAGGTTCAGTTTTCGGATGAAAAATTGCACCAGGATGTTTCATGTCCATATAGCATAGTCTTTCACTCCAAACCCACTGGTGTAATCGCCCCTTATTATCCAGAGCAAGAAGTTCATTATGGAGGGCGACAATAGCTGTAAAGACTATAGATTGATCTTGATTTGGCCACCATTCAAGAATATCATAATGAATATCAGATTGACCCATTTGACCGGATCGAGATATTTTGATTGGTGGTTCATCCGCCGAAAGATTTTTTTGATCACGACCAGCTCTTATCCTCCCTGGACGACCAATCATTCGACGCCTTGTTCCCAAAATGTCATCTAATAATCCAGAATTTTCAGGATCGTCGATCAAATTGAAAAGTTCTTCTGAGTGAGGAAATGTTGAGATCAAAGTTCCCAAACCAGCACTAGCTATTCCGGGTTCCTCGCCCTCATCCCGTGATAAAATATTGTTAATTGCCATATTCACATCGAGATTAGTCTTTTGTAATTCCCTTTTGATAATATCGCGTGATTTACCAGCCAACACCAGTTGACATTGAGCAATTCGATCTTCTGGAACATCAATAGATTCATTTCCCGGTCGACCAGTACTTCCTGGACGAACCCGACCAGCAATCAGATTACGTCCACGTTGACGAATATTATTCAAATGACGAGACCTATTCGCAATAAAAATATCATACGACGGGCTGTTAATAGATGTCGCTTCATGTGGTTATTTCTTTCTGTGATAAACTTATAGGCTGAGTATGTAACAGACTTATAAGACATTTCATGATTTAAATAACCGCTCCTAATTCTTGTTTGTTTTCTTTTTCCTTCTTATCCCTTCCAAACAGTGAAGGATGCATCGAGAATCCCATTCGACATATTTTTCCATCTTCTGTCAAAAATGCGAAATGATTTGGACCTATTGCTGCCTAATACATTTTTTTTATAAGCATTGCAAAACATAATTGATAAAACAAATATAGTTTTTTATATAACTTACTTGTTTAATTTTCAATCTCTGGATTTCGTTCAAAGCCGATCGATCGTGTAGATCAGAAGAACCAGAATCCGAAACTGATTTCAGTTTCTTTTGAAAATCAAGTTCCGAAGCTGGTAACTTTTGAAATATAACTTTAATGGATGACATTATCCATTTAAATCATCAATCTATAAATAGAAAATTTTAATAAGGGTGATACATCGTCTCGAAAAGTTTTTGGTCATCAGGCTCATTTTTAACTTCTCTAATTTTTCCAATTCATAGTAAAATCGTAGTACTGCACACATATATCGAATGAATCTGATTGGCTGTTGAAGTCGGTGACGTCACGAGCGAAACGAAGAAGGATAGAAGAAACCGATCTTCGAAAAAATTAAATCGAAGCTTCGAAACAATTCTGGTCTATTGATGATTGAAGAAGTAAAATTATATACAGTTAATTGTAGGCTGATTTAAACATCATAAGCAAATGGACCATGATGTTTACTTTGTTTAGGAAGATAAAATGGCTTTTAAGGATTTGATATCTGAAGATGAGATGAAGTTGAAGGCTTATAAATTCCCGGGATGATTACATAAACCTCGATTTATATTGATTTCAATCCAGAGATCAACTGACCAGTCAGTTTACCCCTTTCAAGTTTTCAAAGATATTAAATCCGTGCCAAGAACCATGTCCAAGTTTTTTGATATCCGAATACTTGTTTGAAGTTTGCCCATTTCGATTTATTTCCAAAATTTTTCTCGCCCTTCAACTGCTCGATTCCGGTTTCATCAACTGAGATCGCATGAATTTGAGTACAAAACATAATGGCTGTGAAAAGTAAGAATAATAGCGCTTCGAAGCATAGTATAAGCGTGAGAACCACTGCCGCTGGTGGAGAGACCCAAGTGCAGCCCTTCCATTTCATATCAACGCAGTGAATGGTTTTACGTACTAAATAATCACATTAGAAAATAAATACAGCAGTTAATTTTTTTTATTAATTTAAAACTTATATAACTTAACTTAATAAAATATAAGTTTTATAATATTATATAAATTATATAAAATAATGTAGTTTATATAACAGTTTATATAACAGTAGTTATAATACAGTCTAGTGCGAAACTTTGTCATGCCCAACTTTATCGTATTTTTACTTGAGGTTACGGGCATCTAAACCAAATTGAAATTTAATAGAAAATATGTTTTTGGTCAATTGACTTTGTCGTATTTTGCGAGTTTCAGGCCTACTTAAAACGACAAAGTTTCGCAGTAGACTGTAAATATCATATATATAATATATGTCTTCTAAAATACATTAACTTACCAGTCATAAAAAGTGCATAACCGCTCATACACATAATGTAAAAACAAAATAATACAAAGAATTTCTGATTTTTTTCTCCAACACAATTGTTTACCCAGGGACAATGATGATCCATTTTCATGACACATCGACCACAAACAGAACAATGATGAGCACGTTCGGGTTTGATACTTTTACATTTTTGACATTTATAAATGATTTGATCAGGACGAGTTTTTGCATCTCGAACAGACTCTTGGGTTAGTTCTACTTTTGCACAAACACCAGGATCTAAAATATCATATGTAATGACTTTTAAGTTTTGAGGCTCTTTTCTGGGAAAGGGAACTAACCTGTGGTCATTGCACGAAAATGACTAACAATCGCCAAAAAGGCGCATCCATTGAATATTAGTGTATCGATACATAATGATAATGTGAAATCTCCTGATAGAAGAAAGAGCACCAAAAATGCAAACTCGGCATATGCCACTGAAAATATAAATAGATTGAAAAACTTTGAAGCAAGGCTAATTTTAATTAACCTAAAAGCCAAGTTATGAAAGCACAAACTAAGCCACAACAATCAGTTACGAGCCAGATACGACCCAAAACTGCGACTTCTCTCCATCCGCCCGCCATTTATCATCTTAATTTATCCAAAAATATTGACAATCTTGCACCAGGGATTTAATCAGATTAGAACTAAAAGGCAATGATTATTAGTAATGAAAGCGAGTAAATAAAATCTGCTGGGCCGTTATGATTATCATTGAGAAAAACATAGATTTCATAATAAATTAAATGGCTCATATAATATGAGTCATATAGTGTGAGTCATTATTGCTGGGTTCTGTCGTTCGATCCCTTGTTTGAGAAAACAAGAATAGAAGTTCAGATACTGAACGATTTGGCAGAAGAAGAATTTATTCAGACAGAGAAGCAACGCCAGGTAAGTTTTTGCCTTCCAGCAGTTCAAGAGAGGCGCCACCTCCTGTGGACACATGACTAACTTTTTCGACAGTTTTAAATTTTTTAGCGCAAGTTGCAGTATCACCGCCACCAATGATTGTTGTTGCACCTGATGATGTGGCTGCGACAACATTGTCCATCAATGCTTTTGTTCCATTCGCGAACTTTTCAAATTCAAAGACACCAGCTGGACCGTTCCAAACAATAGTCTTTGCACGTTTTACGACAGTAGCAAAGGCAGTATTTGATTCTGGGCCACAATCAAGACCCATCCAACCGTCTGGAATACCATCGGTGACTGTTGCAGCACCAACTTGTGCATTTTCGTCAAACTTATATCAAGTTATTGATCTGATCAATGAAAAACTACCTACTTTATCGGCAGTGATGAAATCAACTGGGAAATGAAGTTGAACATTCTTATCTTTCGCCTTTTGCACCAAGTTTTGGACAATTTTGGCACCGTCTTCATCGTAAAGAGAGCCACCAATTTGCATATTGTTCAAGATTTTGTGGAAAGTAAAAGCCATACCACCACCAATGATCATTTCATCAACTTTGTCGATCAAATTTTCGATTAATTGAATTTTATCTTGAACTTTTGCACCACCAAGAATGGCAAGAAGTGGTCTATCTGGGTTGTCCAAAACTTTGGCAAAGTAAGAAAGTTCTTTATCCATGAGTAATCCAGCAGCTCTTAATTTTGTGTTTTCGTAACCAGATGAAAAATAAAATATACCTCTGATCATGTTGGATTCCTACAACCGACGAGTGGGCTCTATGGGCACAACCAAAGGCATCGTTTACATAGACGTCACCATGTTTTGTAAGCTTTTCTCTGAAAGCAGTTATGGCGTCGGATTCTGGTTTTATTTTTGAACCATCTTCTTGGACACCTTTTCCTTCTTCTTCGGCATAAAAACGAACATTCTCCAATAAAAATACGCTTCCATCAGCTATAATAACGTTAGCTGGAATTTGAACAAGTCATGAATACATTACTTGGATTGGCAGTGGCTTGAATAGCTTCATCAGAAGCGCAATCATTGATGAATTGAACATTGCGACCAAGAACTGACTGTAATTCAGTTGCAACTGGAGCCAATGTGAATTTTTCTTGTTTTCGTCCATCTGGTCTTCCCAAATGTGACATCAGGACAATAGACTGATCACGTTTTATTATAAACTATATTTTTCATAGACTAACCTTTGCTCCATTATCCAAAGCAAATTGAATAGTTGGTACAGCTGCTGTGATTCGTTGATTATTTGTAATGGCGCCATCTTTCATTGGAACATTAAAGTCTACTCTCATAACAACTCTTTTTCCTTTGAGGTCAACATCTCTGATCGAAAGTTTTTTAATCGCCATCCTGATCGAAATTAAAAATTAGTTTGAAGAAATGATATTGAGGAATGAAGTTTAAATTGGCAGAATCACATTTTAGTTGAATGTTTATTATATAATATAGAAAGTGTAATATTTTGATTTTATTAATTAGTTAGTATTGCATTGACGAATGTTTGGTGAACGGCGGATTTTCCTTAATTTAGGGCAGCTCTTCTCTTCATTTCAGCATCATAAGCTGCTTTTTCTTTTGCTTCTTTTTTCTGATTTCTTTCACGAAAACGTTGCCTATTATATAACATTATTACGCAATATTTGATGGGTAGTGCATGCGTGTGGTGAACCTCTCGATCCCATACGTACCTGTTGGCAATTATTCTTTCAACGATATTTTCTGTATTCATATCGTTTCCAGTCAAAATGATTTTGAATTTATCTTGTTGTTTTGGAACAGCATAGGGATCACCACCCTCTGCATCTAAAACAACTGAGGTGGATCCGTGAACGACCAAATCTACATTGAAATGTTTCATTAGATTTTCATCAACTGTATAAGGTGCGCCGATAACAACTTCGGATACGTATCTAAATAAAGTAAGTATTTTACAATAGAAATTTTGCAGCATAAATGATCCCATACCTACAAGCTAAAACTGATAATGTTCTTTCGTTGAGATTCATTATTGGATTATTTGCTCCACGATAACGATTAACTTCTTGATCTGTATGTAAACCAACAATAATAAATGTAGAAGGAAAAAGTTCATATACCTTGAATTCGGTTATTATAAATGAATTGATTTCATTGGAGGCTTACCTTTTCAAGGAAATCTAAATGACCAACATGGAACAAATCAAATGCGCCAGTGACATAAACGATTTTGTCCCCTGGCTTAGGTTCTTTTCCGGAGGAAAATTGAAGAATTTTATTGGTGGTTTGAAGAAATTGTGAGACACCAGTCCAAGGAGATTTTTCGACTTCTTGCTTGCCTTCTGAAAAGGATTCAACTCGTTTTCGTTGATTAATAGATTCTTCAGATGACTTTGAATTCAGATCTGTCTCATCCTTAAAGCTTTTTAATACCAACAAATTACAATATGTCAAAATCGTGTTAGCCTCGTAGAAATCAGAATTTTAGAATTACATTTTAATCATATTACTACATTTCTCACCTCCCCATCATCAAATATAGAATAATCCTTTAATTTAAATTGTAAAAAGAAACATTAATAAAAAGTGACTAACCTCTCTTTTAAAGTGAGTTTTTGTTGCTAAAAGCATTCGACCGACTAAGTCTGTAGTGGAGACACCAGCAGTTCGGCGAACTTCTTTATATCTGCCATTAGCTTTAACCAAATGATATGTATCAACACCATCAGCAGTCATTGTGATATCATCACCATGAACACAAAAGTCACAGTTATATTTATTTAATGTTTCCAATGTCGTAACATAAGGGGCATCTTCAACAACTTCGTCGACCCATTTTATTCCACGAGTTATTTTATATCTTTCTTCGTTACTGAATACAGGTGGTCCTTTATGTTTTGCAATCTCTTCATCAGAGTGCACTCCAACAATTAACTTTGTGCCGAGCTGAGATGCTTGTCGGAGGAAATTTGCATGACCGAAATGAACCATATCGAAACAGCCATCAACCCAAACACGAATTTCTTTTTTTGTTTCCGACATACTTAAAATAATTGATTTGAAGAGCTAAAATTTCTAAGAATATTTGTGTACGAATTATATAGTCAGTAGAATCAGTTTGTAGAGTACATCTTATTCTGTTTAATTTTGTCAGCTTATCATAATTGACTAAATCACAATGTGAATTTTATATGTTCTAGTTGTCGGGCATCAAGTCAAGAGCGAATTGTGTAATTTTAGGAAGTTATTCGGAGGTATCCAGATATTTGAACTCTGTCGGTAAATTTGTACTGGAAATCCTTTCATCAGCTCAGTTTTGAAGAAATCAGCATCAAATGATCAATCTATTTCTATTGCTACATTGTAGTCTGTGTACGGGTTTGGTAAGAGTACAGTACTTTAGTCCATTATCCAAGGACAACATCAAGTGTCATCATAACACAAAATCCAATTATCACTGACCATGAAGCAAGTTTTGAATTACCATGAGTCTAGAAAACAAAATGATTCTTGTAAACAAAATTGTATTTTACCTGTACTTCTGGTATGATATCATCGACAACAACAAAAACCATTGCACCTGCGGCGAAGGCCAAAGCGTAGGGCAGAATAAAATCAGCTTCTGTGGCCAACCAACAACCTGCGATTCCTGCCAAAGGTTCAAACATGCCACTTAGTTGACCCCAGAAAAATGCCCAATGAGAAGACATTCCTTGAGCTCTCAAAGGCAGTGATACAGCGAGTCCTTCCGGAAAATTTTGTATCCCGATTCCAATAGCAGTATTTCTAGCGACTGCGAAATTACCCGTAGCAAAACTTACACCAACAGCAAGGCCTTCTGGGATATTGTGAATTGTTATTGCGAGAATAAGCATAGCAATTCTTCGTGATCGAATTTTTGAATCTTCATCATTGTCATTTCGAAAACTGTTCTCGGTCGTGGTCGAATTCAAACCTTAATAACTCGTTAAAAATACTTCATCGGTGTATTTTATATCTGTGTTCGAATTTGCTTATTAAAACTTGTTCAAAGCTTCTAATCTGATTAGTATTCTGAATAATCGAAAATCAATTCATCTAAATGATTTTTACCTTGAACATCAACAACGAAATCTTGAAAAAAAATAATCATTCAAACTTTCTATCAATTTCAAAATAATAAAAATGAATTTCATTACCCAGGTTTTACCTTTGTGTTTTCTATTCCGCACATTTTTGTTTGTAACGTTCGATATTACTTCCGTATCGATTTTCTCTTTGGTAGTTATTTTTGGTTTCAATATTTCCACGGTATCATGAGGGAGAAATAAATCTGAGACATATACAAAAGCAGCACCTATAAGAAATCCTATGAGTGATGGAACAACCGCATATGCACCATATTCTTCACTGGCATCTATCGCGGGGGCTAATAAAGACTTATTTCAGTTTATTTAACCGTCTGTCTACTATAATTGAATTGTCGATTAGGAAATAATTACTAATATAAATAGTGTTACATAATATCATTTATGGTTGCATAAGGTCATCAAGGGTCAAACACGTTCCCAGTATGAGGCTGCTAACATCACACCAGCTGAAAATCCCAGTGCAGAATCAAATAAACTTCGCGAAGCATTTGGAATTAAATAGACAAGGGCCGATCCAGCAGCTGTGACAAACCAAGTGAATAAGGTACCCAATGTTGCCTGCCATATTGGAGTTGCCGATTCAATCATCTGAATCTATTTGAAATCTATATTAAGGATTTTGTTTGAATATTATTAACATAACTTTATACAGTTGAAGATTGAATAGAACAAGCAGATACAGAAGATAAGAACACAGTGACTTATTAGAACTAAGACTCATTGGTCTCTTTTTTGTGGTCTTTGGATCACAATTCATTCCGTTTTTGATCCGTTACTTCCGCCTTTGAACTTACTGAACTGGGATTATCAAATGAATCCGTTTTTGGTGTCTCAGTTACTATCTGCTCATCACTGTCCAACGGATTGTTAATACTAGATGATGATATTTCACTAGCTATATCATCTGTTATATCATTTCCACTGTCTGCTTTGATAAGTTGTTCAACGTCAGGAGCAGAATTTGGTTTTTCTTCATTTTGAAAATCTTCTTGGCGAATTTGTTCGATCAATTTGGTAAACTGGAAAGAATAACCATTAATCTATAAGTGGTTTAAATGTCAAACAATGTTAATTGAAAAACTTATTCAACCATATTTTTGAATATAAATGGATAAAAGGAGGAAATTACCTCGTCAAATGTTATAACATCTTGTGAATTTTGGTCAATTTTGATAAGAATTTTATCCATAACATCTTCAAGTTCTTCAAGCGAGATAACACCATCCTGGTTTTTGTCGACATATTGCATAAACTAAATTCAACTATCAATAATTGACGATATCATGATCCACCAGGGACGCCCCGTACGACTGACGAGGAAGACGTCTCTGATCACCGGATAATTTCCATAAATTTCCAATAAAATGATTTTAAAATGCATCTAATCTAGTGATTAAATAAAAACAATTTATGTCATAATTGACATTTATACCTTCGGTTTGTTTAAACTTTGATCCATCATGTCGATCATCTGGCCATAAAAATTAAATATTTTATTATTTTTGTTAATATATTACCTTTTCGACTTTTAGCGTACTCATTCCCCGTTTTTCAAGTTCATGTTTTATTTGATTGCGAGCAATTGGACAATCTTCTGATTCAATATTTGCCTTTTCAGCAAGATCTTGAGCCTTATCAACCAATTTCTCTAAAAGAAAGTATGAAATATATTTTTTAACAACATGAAATATACGATAAACGTTTAAAAAGTATTACCAATAACTAACCAATACTATCCAAAACGGGACCGGAAATGCCTTCTTCTCTATCCTCTTCAATTTCATGATCTAACTTCTTTGATTTATAGATAATATAATCCTTGAAATATTCAATTTAATATATGTTCATATTATAAGGATATAATAAAAAAGCTAAAAACCTTTGTCGATGAAGCTGGTTTTAGTTCGCGCTTTGCGGCACGGATAGACGCAGCAAATATTTCAAAATCCGATTTTGTGATTGGCTCAAGATACAGTCGGTCCGAGTATTGCAAATTATCTTCAGACTTTTTCTTTGGTTCAACACGAGCTGGATTCGCAGCCACTTTCTTTTCAATGGCAGTTTCCATAGCAGCTCCCATTTTGTCAATTGCTCTTGGCATGTATAACATACGAGTGTAGGCCAGCATTGAATCCTAAATAGAAATTTGTTCATGAGCTCGTTTAGGTAACTTTGAAGAAAAACTTACAGATATATTTGGATCAGATGATAATTCGATCCAATCTTCATATTGTTTCTCAAGTCTTTCTCTTGTCAGACCAATAGCTCTCATTCCTCTGTCACGTGATAACTCTTGTAAATCTTCATCCGGAACATTTTTGATTCCATTGCGCTTGATGAGCTCGATCCAAGCTTGATCTTCTCCTTTTAGTTCATGGATTCTTCTTTTTAGAACTTGACGAATCAACTGAGTAGACTGTGTGAATTCACCATGCAAGGTATAAGTTACCTGCCTTACTAAAAATGAAAGGTGGTCATTAGGCGAATAATATATGGAGTCATAATATGGTTCATAACTTATTATAAATAATTATCGTCGATATGACCGTACAGAAGATACTCACCAGGATTAGTTTTGAAAATTTTACAGAGAGCCAATAGTGTCGGTCTATCCATTTTATCAATAGTGAGTTCATCTTGAAATAAAGGCGCGTACTTTTTAAAGTCTTCATTAGTTATCCACCTTCCATTTTGTCTAACTTCTTTAACAAATTTTATAAAGTCAAGCATTTTCGCTGATGTTGTTGCCTTCTGCTTTCGAACCATTTCGTCTAGAGTTTCATGCATGAATGTAGCCAATTCAATACGAGCACGAGCAGCCTTTATTTGACGATCATTTTTCTGATCGGCTGTTTCAAATGTTGACGGTAATGCACTAGGAAAACGCTTGATATAAAACGGAATGAATACTTCTGCTCCAGGAATGATAACGAACACTGAAAAAGGCACCATCAGAAAAATATCAGCAATAGCTCGTTTAAGACGGTTTCGATCAATAACAGAAACTTCTTCTCCTTTGAAAATTCTCCGCGTTATACGATACGCCATCGCACAATTCAAGGCGAATAATTTGAACGACTGAGCCATATGTTTCAAGGCATGTGACACTTTGTGACAAACAAGCTTAACCAAATGTAAGAGAATGTAAGAGATTATGGGTTTTTTTATGAATATTTTTGTAACATTAGAAAAAATGAAACCCGGTGTTGGGATTCGATTCTGTGTTAAAATGTCGAATTTCGCCACTAACCTTTGAGAAGCACCACGAGAAATAAATGTCACTGATTGGTCGGATGTACCATTTTCTATCTTGATATTTGCTTACATCCACCTGTGAAATGAAATTTGCCCAACCCTCTTTTGATTTTTGTTTTGCATTTGATAAAGCTGGCTTGAATTTGGATGTTAATGTCACTTTATTAGTTGTTGATGCATATCGATGATGAAGCTGATAGGGTTTACAAACAGATAACATTCGTCTTCTTTCATTTTGACTACCTAACCCGGATGATCCCATCCAGAGCGAAGATCCATATCCTTGGAAAGGTAAATTTGTGAATTGCTCGTCTACACCAAATGATAAAGGTATTTTATTTTCGATTGCTATTAATGGTTTTTGCCTTCACAAACATTTCAAATTATGTCATCAAAGAGCATATTAAATCATAATGGCTCTAAAAAGAATTAATATCAGGACTTGCTCACATAAGAGAGAAAGAGGAGGACAACTCTCCGAATATACGATATAGAGGGCGCCATTCAGCTAACCCTGATATTAATCAACTTTATGGTCATTATATAATTTATATGATACATATTAGAAACATTCCTAATAAGATTCGAATGTCTTCTTGATTGTATTCTTGGACAGCTGTGTGATCGTTTAAAGTTATCAGATTGAACAAATTTGGCCGTATGTCTGGCCGCCGATAATATGTCACGCCGGAAAAAACATCGGCTAGTTCGAATCATCTAAATAATGTAAATAAATATTTAAAAAATACTCTTTCTAAATTTTCATCATCAGTTCTGTTCCGGGGGATTAGAGCGTGTTTGAGCCACTGGAGTTTATAGAGAGCGATTCCAGTGACTCATGTTACCCGAAAAAAGAAAAGAAAAAAGCAGTAAAACGCAGAAGGAAAATTCGGGAAAGATGATGGCGGTGTTCGACAAGTATTTGGTGGCTGGTGGTGGTTGATCTGGTGTCGCTCTCTGTGTCTCATGGTGTATTTCCTTGAAATAATCCCCCCCTAAATAAACAAAATTATGCATCTGCGAAGGTGTGCTTGAAAATTTCTTGCCCATAAGGAGACTCTTCTGCTTTTCGTATCGAAATGCCACAGTTTTCCCCCAGTCCCCAAATCCGACCAGAAAATTTATCAGTGTCAATAATATCTTCGAAGAACAAAGCTCGCATTTTGAAGAATGCCTAAAGATTGAATTTAAGCAAAAATTTACACTTTATTAGTTACCTGTCCAGTTAATAAAGAATCTGAACCAGCTTGATGCTGTCGTCCAATACGTTTGATTTGCATCTGATCAGCAATGTCTTGAAGACCTCCTTGAAGTGCTTTGCAACTTTTCATCAAATATTTTATATCAAAAACCGTTGGAAAATAAAGTTTCAATAGTTCGAAGAATTCATTCTCATCTTCTGGTAGTTTTGTATTTGTTAAAATCTAAAAAAAATCAGAAAAGCAAATCTTGAACAATAAATAATCTTTAACAGTCACTTTACTGTAATGTAACTTGAAGTCTTTACGGAGTGGACCAAAAAAAATTTAAATGTAATTTGAATAATTTCAACGCATTTTTTCCTGCCTGAATGGTGACTTCAGTTCCTCGATATCGAAATTTACCTTGAGAAGATAGCAAAAATCATATCCAGAGTGGAATGTGATCCAGTTGACGTGGCTCATAAGGACAATACCACTTGTGATAAGCATTTCGGCAAACCATGATGGATCAATTCCCTCAATTTGGTGTCGCTCAAAGTTTATTCCACAATTTCGTAGAAGTTGAATTGAATCTTCGGCATACATGTCTTTCTAAAAAGAAAAAATACTCTTTTTGAAAACTTATTTTGCAACTTACATTGATATCATATCTAAAGTTAAATTGCCAAGTGCATCTTTCGGGAGCACATTCTCCTTTTCCATTCATGAAAGTCAATCCAATTTGAATAAGTTTCAATAAATCGACATTACATCTGATGAGCTAAAAACCAATAATTGTTATTTTTCTTTTTGAAAATTTACTGTACCTGATATTGGTAATCTGAGGTAGTATTAAAATCTCCGATTGGACGAGCAACCACTCCTGGGAATTCAGTATCCATCGACACATATGGATAATGTTTGACTACTTCTCTGATTTGGCGAAAGGCCTCAAATACATTTGACTGCCAAACTTCCATAATTCGAGGATCTTCTTCCTCTTCTACTGGAGGTGTATTAGTATTGAAATGTGTCCCACCGAGACTATGACCTCCCAGTGGGATACCATTTTGATATCGAATCATTATCTAAATTCATCACAAATTAATATTTGCATTTTATCCGTCACATTTATAATTGCACATTTTAATCACTCGCGTAACTTGTGATAATTTTAGGCGGTACAGAAATTGAAGAAGCCACAGTGATTTGAATGGAAGCTATTCGCCGTCAGTAACATTCAACATTTCAAGTGCCAATTGTTGAAGTTTTGAAATTTTGTCATTCTTTGATGAATTTTCATATTCTAGTTGAAGAACACGATCTGTTTTATCTGAACATTACTATAAATAGAAGTTTCGAAGAATAGAAATATCAACCTTTTACTTGCTTTCTGAGCCGATTTTCAGAAGCTTTTAAATTATCTAGCTCAGACTTATAGTTATCAATTTGCTTCTTTTGGTCATTAAATATTCCAACAACAGCTTCCGGTGACGACGAAATTATTGTTTTTGTTCGTAATTCCAATGCTACGAAATATCGAGTTTCTTTGTCTTTTTATAGACTGAAAGCGATCGATTCGGTACTGATTTTATCGTATAAAATATTTTTTCAGCATCAAATCAATCTTTCCTAATGATGCAATAATCCACTTGAGCACATTTTTAAAGTTCATTTCGTAATTCATATCAAAAACAATAGATTTTTTCACCTTGAAACCTTCTGCAGTTTTGGGATAAAGTAATAATTGAGGCAGCCTATCAAATTGAAGTATCACCGGAACTAGTTTTATTTTGTTATTTATATATTTTGAAAATAATAAGAACCTTGATTTTTTCGCGCATCCAGATGAAGAAATCGAAGTCTTTGTTGATTTGAAGCAGAAAGATTTAATTTTAAATACATTTTGATCTGCTGAATTATTCGAACGAGAGTTTGGCAACTTCCACATGGGTAAGATGCAAGTATAATAACTGTATTTTTGTCATCGTTTATCAAATCTTCAAAATCTAGACCATGATGAGGCTAAAATTAAGATATTTGTTTGCTCATAAACAGGACATTGAACATCTGTTTCAGACACGACATCAACTTACATTGGTTTTTACTTGCGAAATACATGCAAATGTGGAATTCTGTCGACAAAATTCAACAGTAAAATAAGTTTTTCTGTCGAACTTGTGCTCTAAGAGTGTCTTTGATACATCTTCCCGAAATTTTTGTGGAGTTTCCCACTTGAGCCAAGTTACAGCCTCATCTTTTAGTGTTATTATTGATATTCCTGATCTTTCATCATTCGCTGCTCCGACAGGTTTGCCAACTGATGGTGCCCTGTAATGACCAAATCGTTCAGCAAGTATTTCAAAATGAGATGGCAGTGAAAGTACCACAATTGAATGATTAAAATTGCACATTGGGTTAGTATCTTGGAGTAACCATGATTCCAATTCGCTATCTTCACAGCATAGAGAAGAATACTTCTTCGATGGACTTTCCCAAAATAGATTCGTTCTAGATTCACACAACTCGTTAACGCCCACATGTGCAGCGCTATTCGAACTCTTGCGTAGGCACCTTTTTTGTGTCATACATATTTCCTGATCATGACAGTTTGTAAGATTGGTTATTTGATTGTTTATACTAGTAAGTTTTGAAGCATCCAAACCAAGCATCAAAATAAGATAACCACTATTGAACACTGACTTGATCGATCTCCAAATGAAATTATTTTTGCTACCAAAGATATCACCATTTGTAATCACAGGAAAATTTTCAATTCGCTCACTGGACTTATTGAAAATCCGAACCGTTCCAAATGATCTATGATTCGAAATATTCACGCTTTGTTTTTGTCCAGAAAATAAATCAATTTCCATAAAAGGTTCAGATTCGGTGGTTTGATTGAAAAGCAAAATAAATGCATTTATTCCCCAATTCATACTAATGATAATAATTAATTCTGCATAAGAAATGATCGTACAAATGTAAACTTCGATAAAAACTTACTTTTTAAATAAACGAAGATCATGCATGAATTCGAATAAGCCGTTTTCAATATCTGTTAAGATGCTAAACCATTTGACTGGCGGCGAAATAAACATGTTCGCGCTCGTCAGTAATGATAATGACTCAACTTGACGCTTTGTTTGATAATCTTCTTTTGTATAGATAAACTGAACAGGATTCAAATTCTGATGAATAAAATTGATCATATCAGCGAGTGAAAAAAGTTCCGTCTTCATAACAGTAGGTGTGTTTCGAGCATTTCGCGTACGTGGCTTTACATAAAATTGAACAATTGGCAAGTTTTCTTGTGGAAACGATTTGCCACATTTATTCCAAGCACAATTAATTGCAAACCATTTTATATTTTCATTAGAGTAATATTCGGAAGTAGATTGGAAATTTCGAGAAACTTTTTGAGATTTCCATGATTTATGATTGTACAGAAATACAGCAACAGATTCGGATTCACTCAAAAGTTTTGCTAAAATAAAATTATATTTCGCCACATTCTTTATTTTTAACCTAGAATTGAGGCATCGCCAGAAGTACTTTCAATAATCAGACTTGAGTTGAAAAGCGGATTCACAGTTTGGGGCGGAAATTGTATAGCAGCTGTTTGGACCATAATGTAGGACAGGAAGAAAATGCCATGGACTTTATTTAGCTTAAAGTTTCTCTCATAAAATATAAATAATTCAATATTTTCATGACTCATTCGAAACAAAAAAAAATATATTTTTGGAATTCTATCAATCCGAAGTATCAGCCAATGAGAATAAAGAATAAGCCTTGCCCAACATTGTTATTGCAATTATTGTGATTATTAAAATTAATTTACTTTTCTTCATAATATGGCTAACATCTTTCTCTTCAGTCTAAGTAAATTCATTTTTCACTTTTTCAAAATACTCTCAATTACTCATCGATGATTCAATATTTTAACAATTCAAAGCGTTAGTATTTCTATGACTCATTTCTCATCCAATCAAACATCGCCTTTCACTTCGATATTTCTGATTGAAAGAATTTCCGATTTCTGTGAGAGAAAAACTATTTAATGTTCAACGAATATCAAGAGGCGTGAATAGTATGACTCATACTGTATGAGTCGTGATCATAATTCAAAGATTGACTGTATTTGACACTTTAGGTTAAAATGGGTAAAAAGAAATCGAAAAAGCATCGGTCAAGAAAATCGAGCAGTTCGAGTAGCTCAGGAAATGGTTCCAATTTTTTGTTATGCAGAGTTATTGCTTTCTATTCTAATTTCGTGACTATGACATACCTATGAGGTCCAGGATAAGGCCGAGCGAAGCGAGTCCGTGAACTAACCGGAAATAAATCTTAGGAGGTAATTTGTAAAGTTTTTTGAATTATATGGCGGACCAAAACTAATTCTGCGCAGCCACCTGGTGGTGCCAGAGTCGTTTTCAGCATTTAATCAATTTGAGCTAATCGAGTCTCAGATCAGAATAGTTAATTTTGTTTTAGATCAAAATCAATCTGAAATTAATTTTTATCGATTTTTTAGCCCCCTATAAGCTCAGCTTTGTGAGAATCGTAAAATAAATTACTGATACAATCATGCTGAAGAATTTATAGTTCAGCTAAATCAGTCTGCAACGACTTGATGGCGTAGTGGTGGTCTTAGTGACCTCGAACGGAGACGTACCGGGTTCGAAACCAGCACTCCGCGTTTTGTTTTTTTCGAATTTGAGATAATTAAGAGTTTAAAAAGGGAGGATTCCCTGATTACACCCGATTTCACCTGGATACCAACCATCTTAGACTTTTTCCACGACCTCGATTACTCTGAAAATCCTAATTTCATAGTTAAGCGGGGTTTAGATCAAAATCTACTATCTTCAGTAATGTTAGTCGAATTTTATCCTAGACCTCATACCGATAACGTAGACATACCGATAACGTAACCTTCATAAAGATGATGAATTGACAAAACTAGAAATTGAAAAAATGAAGTTACTTCAAGAAAAAATAAATGCAAAAAGAAAAATAAAAGAATGCGAAACTATGATGGAAAAACGAAATCGTCGACTTCGGAAAAAAGCTGAAAAGGAACGAAAAAGACAAGAAAGAATTGGGCATGATAAAGACATGTTGGGATATACAAATGAAGATAATCCGTTTGGCGATGAAAAATTATTAGATACATTCGTATGGAGAAAGAAAATGGATCGGGATGGGAAAACACATTTGACAGAAACAGAACAGAGAAGAATGATTCAGTCAAAACAATCACTCAACACAAAGGTTAGTTTTTTTTTACAATTTTAAGTCTAAAATTTGAATACAGCTGACCGGATAAATTAAGGAATTAGAAAAAGTAAAACAGGCTCGGGTTGCTAGAGAACATGAGCGATCCATGCGAGAACGCGAAAGAGATAACGAAATACGCGAAATGGACTCCGCTAGATTTCAGCAATGGTCAAAACAAGAAGAAACATTCCACTTAGAACAAGCCCGTTTAAGATCCAAAATTAGAATTAAGGTAAATCTTCGATTAAATATTATTTGCGAAAACTATTCATATTTTGATAATTAGGATGGCCGCGCTAAACCAATTGATTTTCTTGCTCGTTACCTCGATGTTCTTCAAGGCAAAGATGCTCCAGATACAGATCTCCATGAACCCTACATTTACATGAATGGCCTTGCCAAAACCGAGCTGGAAGATTTACAAGCTGATATAAACGTTAGTAAAAAGTGTGAGCATCTAGAATCGATTATACCCGGTCTGAGCGAGTATAGCCGTGCCTAGAGTCTAACCTCCCGGTATCATTTTGTTTTGGCTCATAAACTCCAGCTTTTCACTGCTCTCAAAGGCGGATTACGAGTAAGCCGAAGTACAACCTCTTAGGCCACATGTAAAATTTTTATAAACTGGTTTCATAGAACTAATTATGGTTTCAGGTTTATCAAAAAATTGACAACGAGGAAATTTCATTTGAATTTTGGAAAAATGTGAAAATTGTATCAGATGAGAATCTTAAATCGATGAGCAGTAATTCATACAGCAGAGATAAGAGAGATGGAATCAACACATCTGTAAAAGGAGATTTAATGAAGATGTTCAAGTGAGTTCTTCCTTGTTTTCACTTGGAACCGTTGTAAGTATCATTATTTCAGGGGTAAATCATTATCACAGCTGAACCTTTTACACGCACAAGTCACGAAAAAGATAACAAATGGAGTATCTGCTGGAACAGATGTTGCGTATTGGGAAAGTTTGGCACACGAGCTAAAGGGATATCGGGCCAAAGTTAGTTTGCAGGAAGCTCATAAAGACTTGCTCAAAAGAATTCAAGAAGCGAAAAAAGAAGCACAGGAGAATCCCGAAGATAAACCAAAACCAACCGAAGTCAAATTCAAAGCACCAGAAGCACCTGAATATAAAAAGAAAGAGCCTCCTAAGGTCAAATTAGAAACTAGAAGTATACAAGAAATTGAAGAAGAAAAACGAATGAGAAAACTCGAAGCAGATTGTCAAGAAATGTATGACGATAAATGTTATACACCACCGCTAATAGACAAACCACCTCCAGGAAATTGATGCTAAACTACATTTATAAGTTCTTCGAAATATAATGGTCAAAGAATAGTTTAGTATCAGGAAAAAGGTGTACAAGTTTTAGAAGCTGCGCTTGAAGCTTTACAAATACAAGAAAAAAGAAAGTTATTGAAGAATGATCCATCAAGTATAAAATCTGCCGTCAAAGCAATTAAAAAAGATACTTTGGATGACGCCTTTTTAAAAGAGGCTAAAAAAGGTAGGATCAACTTAAATGAAACAAAAATCTCATTAGGGTTTAGACATGGATGCGGATGAAGCCGAATTCTCAGTTCAAGCCGAGCTTGAAAACCAAGTTTATAAATGGGCTGATAAATATAAGCCTCGTAAACCTCGTTTCTTCAATCGGGTTCACACTGGCTACGAATGGAACAAATATAATCAAACGCATTATGATTTTGACAATCCGCCGCCAAAGATTGTTCAAGGTTATAAAATCAATGTATTTTATCCAGATTTAATAGACAAATCAATTTCACCAGATTTTAAATTGAGCACTCTGAAAGGTAAGTGAAATGCAAATCTCCTCGTAGAAATATTTTTGTTCAGAAAATCCCGAATTTGCAATATTAAAAATCACTGCCGGGCCGCCATATGAAGATATTGCATTCAAAATTGTCAACAGAGAATGGGATTTTGGAAACAAAAAAGGTTTTCGATGCCAATTCATGAATGGAATCTTTCAACTGTGGTTTTTCTATAAAAGATACAGATACCGTCGATGAAATAAACAATATTCAAGTCCAGTCTGATCGTCTCTATTCTTTGAATTGTAGTGCCTCTTGTAGTTCTATAATCTTTGAATAGACCGTCTTATATGTCTTTATATAAACAATCAAATCGATACTATTTATGATTTGTCTCAGGGCAGGAATTACTTCAGGTGGCCATGACCTTGAAATCACTATCTCGGTGAGTGTTTCATAAAAATTGCCAAGTGTCAGCAAATATTAAGAATTAATGTATCCACTACAGCCTATTTCCTATTGAAAATAGTATTTTCTTCCACTAAATGAATTGATAAATGTCAAAATGTCTCGAGTATGAGAAACACATACTGTATGAGTCATATATATATTTCACTCATAAACTTAAGTTTATATCAAAATGTTTTATTTACACTTGTAAAATATTTTTATTGCAACTTTAAATTGATCGTTTGACATCATAATGAACCCGACCGGCAGCACAATTTTGTTGAAGCTTATGTTAATTCACAGAAATGTGTGACCTTGACACAAAGCTTGATTTTTCAGTCATTCCAAGGCAATCTGAGAATCTCTTCAGATACATTTCAGTTCGTTCTAGCCCAGAGTAAATAGAAAAATGCAAATACTCATTTAAATTTGAGATCACAAGTGTGTCTTATCATATAAAGGAGAGATAGCTTGTCCAAAATGCGAAAATTTTGATTTTTAACAAAACATAATATTTAAATGTCAAATGACGGGAACATAACAATTGAACGAGAACCGTGCTTTGAAGCAAGAAACTTTTTAGAATCGGATTTTCCAGAAATATTTCTAGCTGGACTTGGATGTATTTTACTGAACATCATATTTTTCCTATTCTGGGTAAGAGAAATAATAAAAAAAAATCGGTTAAATAAACCGGTATTTAGAGTCTGGGTGATGTGTTTTTACTTTTGGAAGTTCTTTGGAGATATCGTCCTTGGTCCGAAGCAGATGATCGTATAGTTGGAACTCGTAACCTATCAATTGGTCACGCGAAAGAAAATGTCCAGAGAGTTTTTGGAGATGCCGTTACGTTTTTTCATCGTCGACCCCATCTTAGTTACTGGATTGGATATATTATAATTGTAATTCGTGCATTGGTCGGTCCATTGATAGAATATGTTCATATGGGAGTCGATGTTAATAATTATGTCAAGCTTATCGATTGTCAGGATACGGTGAGACAGACAGTGGTTGCTTTCAAATTCCTCTTAAACTCTTATTGTAGCCGATATCGAGAAAAGTTCGTGTTAATCGAGGAATGCTTCTTGGATATCTGTTATTCATTGTGATGGGAATTATGTTCCTCCCTATAAGTTCCAATATCTCACTACGACGTCATCGAGAACCAATGGGATCTCGTCGCATCAAAACATTTGAATTGATCAAACCTGATGTGACACTTTGCTTAGCTTCATTCAGAACACTCTTTGTTACCGCTATAGTGGACGTTCCAAAGTATTTTCTTGTTTATTTCTGGACGGAAAAGTTTATGACGACACCAGAAGACGCAGGAAAATCATCGGGACTATTCATGCTGAAAAATGTTTCATTAATACTTATCTGGTTTATTACTCTCTGTGTTGTCTTTGCTAGATTTAACAAAAATCTGAAAAATGGATTTTTTGATTCTCAAAAATGGTGAGTCTTTTCAAAAATAGGCAATGTTTGTCAAAAAAATTAAAACAAAAATGATGAAATTTAGGACTCAAAAAGTAACACGGTACATTTGTTTCGTCATTTTGCCACTGTCGTCCTTTTTATCACAGTTTGTTCGTGTTGCTGGGACCATCAATCAAGTTTATTTTGTTCAAGAAGATACATTTGAGAGGTGCGCAAATACTTGCATCGCCCCACCTGTCGACGGATATAATCACACAGAAGCAGCGAATTTAAGATGTTGTAAAGGACCAATGGTCGAGAATTTTCCTGAAGAACCGTGCCTTAAATTAGGAATCAATATCACTGCTAATAATACCGGTAATTACAATTTTTTCATCTTTACCTCAAAAACCAAATGAAAGGAGTGATCAGAAACGCATCTCGTTGATACGGTATGATACAAAATCTAAAATTATAATTAAGAATCATTATACTACGAACAAGTTCCTTTTAATCATCATTGTTTGGTTTGGATTGATTATGCAGTTATTGTTGCCATGGCGCTTCCCGTACTGATTGTTTTTGGATTTGCTTTTTGGGCAATTTCACAATGCTGGAGACATGGAGTGGGTTCCGTACGACTCTATGTCAATGCCATAATTGATATGGGATTTCCTCAGAATATGACAACATTACACTATTCTGCATACTATGGCGATGTCAATTTTGTGAAAAAGTCACTCAGGTCGAAAACAAATGGGGAAAGATTAAAATATATTGATGAACAAACACAGCCCGATGGTAATACAGCATTACATCTTGCTGCTCAAAATGGCTTCTCTGAAGTGTGCTATGTTCTTGTCAAGGAGTATAATGCTAATATGCTCATTAAAAATGAAGCCGGATACACTCCTGGAGATTTGGCAAAACTTGAAAATTATGAACTGATTCAGCGATACCTTGAAATCAAAACAGATAAACGGAAAAAAGCACGAATAACAGTCAAATCTAGGATGACAATGATAAAGGTTGGTTATTTTCTTTTATTTTAACACCTTGACTTAAAAGGCCTTATTAAAAGGCCTTATAACCTTGACTTAAAGGCTTAAAGAGTTGTTATGGCGAAACCGTTATTTTTATGGTTAGTTCTTTTTGTTTTGGTAATTTAAGAGTCATTTGGTTAAAAATAACCATTTCGTATTGTGACTGTTAAACCAATTTCGGTGTTTTAAAATTTTTTATTTAAGACTAAACTGAGTGCAATAGATGAATTTAATAGTATTCGGAAGAGACCAACATCGCTTGCTATGAAAAATATATCATTTCAAGAAGATTTACCTCTAGATTCTCCGTCAAGTATTGAATTAGAATTTAATTCGATGGCCGATCAATACTCCTACAGATCTTCAATAAATTCAGCCCTAACTGATACAACTAGATTTGGAAAGTAAGTTTACCTGATATCAAAAAGGAAATTTTTTGAAACTTTTCACCGGGTGAAATTCACCCCGAAAGAACTTAATTTTAATGTAAACTTTATATTAGCGATACAATTGATGAAGAAAAACAGATTGAGGAAGAAATGAGTAAAACGACTCAGTGTTAAAATGTCTGATGACCTTGATAGTTTATTTGGCCAGCTTGACCACCAACTTGATGGTGTCCATACGTGCCTAGTTCGCCACTTTCTGGTGATATTATGGATGGCATTGGAAGAGAACCTTGAGCTGTATTCATTGACATTTGATGTTCGGATGGCAACATCATGGGCATTACACTTTGACCAATTGGAAAATTGATATTATCTTAAAGTTACAATTTTCTAGGCTTATTGAGGCCAGCTGTTATTTTCTGTATATTGACGGTATAAAAACAGTTATGATTCTTACCATTTGGTATTAATGAGTGATTGATAGACTGGCTTGGTTCAGGACAACTCGGATTTCGCCATGGGCCGTAATTGTCAGCGTAATCACTCTTTGGATAAAAAACATTTTGAGGATGCATATGATACTCGGCTTGATATCTTACTAAACAATGATTTGACCGAAAACTATTATATAACTTTCCGAGTTACTTACCCGCACTACTACACTGCTGTTGAAGAATAATATCACTATTTCGTTTTGCTACCTTTAATTCACAAATCAGTTTTTAATTTCTTTGATTGGGCCTTCAAATTCAAATGTCTTTCTAAATTGAGTACCTTTTTAACTTTGGCTCGTTGATTTTGAAACCAAACTTGGACAACACGCTGCGATAGACCAGTCTCAGCTGCCAATTTGTCACGAACCTTGGAAAATATTTCAGAGTAGGAAATCCAAAATCGATAAATGCAAAGCGCCCGTGCCATATTGAGCAAATATATTCAATATAAACTTGGTGACGTTTTATGGCAGGTTAGGTTATTGAAACTAATAAAATGGAAATTGCAATTATACCTTTCGACAAGGTTTTGGAGTCGCTTCGAATGCATTTTTGAATAGTTTACGTTGAACTTGATTCAGAATTGTCCGTGGTCGTTTTACAATTTGTCCATTTTTTGATTTATCAGTGTCTGGCTTCGAGTCTTGGCCAATAGATTCAGAATCAGATACACCTAAAATCGTACTATGTATCTAAGATACCGTATCTTGAATAAAAAAGTTATCTTACTTTCGTCAGTGCCATAAAAATGGGCTTCTTGGTCAATGGATTGAATTGATCCCGCCCCTTGTTCTATTGGAGGATACATTTGATCTTTGACTTGCATGGAAAATAATCTCTATAATGGATATTGTGGGAAATAATATCACCGACTGCTAACGTATTTTCTCACTTTTCTCAGTTTCAGTCAATAAATAAAGTACAAATGTTAAATGCAAATTCCTGAAAAATCTTCAGTTTTGATACGTTTGTGCCCACAGTTCACATAGCAAAGTAATTCATTGTCATTGAAAACGAATTGTTCTCCTAGTTTTTTAATTATTTTTTTTTAATATTTTTGAATTTCTTACCCTGCTGAATTTGTCGCTCACATTCTTTACATTTAAAGCAATGTTGATGAAATGTACTGTCTACCGCCTATTGAGAATAACCATTTTGTCATAGCTCCGGCCAAATGATATTATTAAATATTATTTTTATATTGCATACGGTATGTAATATAACGTAGACAGCAAAGTCATTTATGGCTCGAACATAAACTGTATAAAAGGTTCATTCTTTTCCTTCATGACAAGATCGGAGCCTGGAATAGGATTTTTGCAACCATCACACAAAGGAAAGACTCTAAAGTTTAATAATCACCCACGAGTTCCATTAGTCTCATACTGAGTGTGAAATATTAAAAAATTAAACAAAAAGAAAACTGATCAAAAGGGCGGGGTACTAGATCACGTTCACAGCGGGGTACTGACATTTCACAGGTGATTCTGTAATATTTTTAAAACAGGTACTTTACCAACTTATAATCTTTAAGATAGTGATATCTTCGAACGAAACCTTTACGTTCAAACATTGCGACAAAAAGACATTTTTTGACACATTTTGAGCAATTACTTTTGAGTATCAATTTTCAAATGTATGTCTCTAGAATTCGTTTCATCGAGATTCAAAGAATCATCCATTAGATTCTTCAATGTGATAATTAATATTTTAAATGCATTTTCTAAGGTATGGTACAAGAAATGTTATTATTACCTTGATCTTAAGTATAGAGTCTGACCAATTATTTAACTTACTTTTTATAATCTTCCTTGCAGTAAATTTTTCCATTTTTGATAAAGAGTGATTTCGTGAGTTGCACATCACAATCGTGACATTTCAAACATGCTGGATGGAAATATCTATTGTCAACTTTTCATGATTTTTGCTAAAATCAGTTTCATGACTCAATTTGAGCATGCATAAAATCTCTAGAAAACCATGCCTTTGTGAATGTCATGTTCAATTGTCTCTTTACAAACGTAACAGTTAATCATATCAAAAAGTTAATTGGTTTTAGATGAGAATGTTCTATTGAAACGGTTCATACCTTTTTTTTGTTTTTTCGAAACAGCGCCACTTCCAAATACACATGAAAAGTTATAACTGAGGCGCCAGCATTCAATTTTAGACAAGATTAATACGAATTAAGGCATGCAATATTTTGCTTGGATTGAGGTATTTGATAAAGGTTTCAGATATAAAAAATAAGATGTAAGTTTCAGAACAAGCATTTGGTCCCTTCGTGTTTCAGACTGTCAATAGAAACTGCACAAATTTTCAGTAAGTCAATGATATTGAATATTCAAATTATATGATTTTCAAATTATATCCGCTTGGTTTGTTGCCGAATTTTCTCAGATTCTCTGCCGATGCTATTT
Organism: Oikopleura longicauda; assembly: GCA_004367895.1. Classification (NCBI taxonomy): domain Eukaryota; kingdom Metazoa; phylum Chordata; class Appendicularia; order Copelata; family Oikopleuridae; genus Oikopleura; species Oikopleura longicauda. The sequence continues at coordinate 34,875 of SCLD01175095.1, forward strand.
TCAGCACATGCCCTTTTCGTCGTAGGAATAACTCGATATATAAATTATCATAGAGTAAAAAATCTACGAACATAGTGAGGGGAAGAAATGCAAAATCAAACAATAAATAAAAACCGGATTGATTGCAATATCATACAATGCGCCGAGATGATGATCAGTGGAATTGATCACCATGCAAACGGTGCAACTGTCAATGTCAATCTTTACAATGGTAAATTAAATTTCATTATTTGGTCCTCATATTTTTTCAATACATCTACATAATTGATTCAGATCCACCCCAACAAATCAGTTTTATCATTCTAGCAGCAATTTAGTAAGTCACAAAATTACATTTATCTTAGTTATGAACCCTTATTGCCAAGTTTATAAGGAAATTGTGGATTTTCCCCACAAATCCGGGGTTTGACTCAGACGGTTTTGTGGAACTTTTTCCACGCAATTTCGAATAACAGTTTTCTGGAGTATGAGTCAGTCTTATTAACACTGTTTTTTGAAGTATTTCTGTTGGAGGCGTTGTTCTTGCACTTGGAATTCTAACAGGAACATTGAACTAACTTCTTATTCAACCATACTTTTATTGCCAACAACGATTTCAATGAAATATATAATTTCATATATGTAATAACATTAAGAGTGTCCCTGGGCAATGACTAAAAGCTTATTTAAAACCAGCAATTCGACGAACGATGTTGAGTCAGTATCGCCCAAACAATGTTTCAGTTACCATCAATCGTCCTGATGTGCAGACTGAAGTCTACGTGGAGAGTCAAGTAGCTGCCCCAAGGCCATTAAGTGGAATGAGTACACTTTGAAGACTGAATCGTTTAGGGTTAGGTAATCTTCACGAAAGGAAGACGAACAGTCCTTGCTAAGAACTCATAACTTTAAATTTGATTAATAAATGCAATGCTTATTTCGCATAACTCTATTGTCAACAGATGTGTGCCAGAACTGAACGTTTGTCGGTGCATTTTCGACACATTTCATGTTTTACGTTCCACTTTTTTTTCAGAAGATGAATACTTGACCAAATATGAATAATTTTAACTAATAGTCTATTAGTAATAGAGCATATAGTCATAACGTTGAATGAGTGTATAATTTCCAAACACAAATTAACGATCGTACCAAATTCGATTGTACAAATAACGATTGTACAAATTCGAAAGAATTCACCGAAGTTTTTTCGATTGTATAAAAACGAAGAGAAAAATATTTATTCATATAAATTTATATATAATATATTTTTAGAGATTTTTGAAAAATGGAATTTGAAATTTTCATAATTCGGCATGGCCAGACCGATCTCAATTTAGAATCTCGATTACAAGGCTCCAGTTTTGACTTTGAATTGAATGAGACTGGTCGAAAACAGGCAAGATCTCTGGCTAGAAGTGGAAAACTTCCGATTGATGCAGAAATAATTTGTTCGCCATTGAAGAGAACAATTGAAACTGCCAAGATTGCTTGTGACAAGAATAGAAATGAAATAAAAATTGATGAAAAGATCATAGATAGACATATGGGAAACTTTGAAGGCAATACCAAAACTGAAAACGCTAAAATTCTTGAAAAATATGGAAACATATCAATGTATGAATGCTATGAAGAAGGAGTGGAGCATACAGAAGAATATATGAGTCGATTGAAATTATTTCTTAGCGACTTAGAAGCGAATTGTAAGCAAAACCTATCTACCAATGGTCCGAAATCAGTCATTATTGTTACCCATTGTGGCTGTTCTCATTTTCTGATGCAATTAATTACAGAAATGATACCTGACCTGAATCCTCAAATCAAAGACGATTACAATCGTAAATGGCCAGTTAATACGGCTTATTCGAAATTCAAAATCAAATTTGATACGAACAAAAATTCATCATACGAAATATGTTTTGTCTGTTGTTCAGATCACCTATCAAACTGAAAAACACCAATAAATAAATTAAAAAAAGTTAAATCTGATCCGTTTGTGTTGGTAGTTACCAGTGGCGGCAACTTCGGTCAACTTCGATACATCAACTTCGTAATCATTTATATGAGTTGCCTTCGACACCTAAAACCTATCGAGACGAGTAACGTTACCCGCTAAGTCTAGCACAAAGATCAGTAACATCCCAAATTTGAGGTTTCGTCCACGCATACTCATATAAACTTTCGTACCCCCCGTACAACCGTAACATACGTGCTCCGCTCTTATGATAATAGTTGTACTCCTTGCTAAAATCCGTACCTATGGAGTACCGTTCTCTTCGTTCTTCGTTCCGGTTAAAATGGTCGTACCCCGTGCCAAGTTCCGTACCCCTAGGATACGACGGTCTCATACCGTACTCTCCGTACTCCGTACTCCGTACTATCCATACTCCGTACTCTTCGTACTCCGTTCGGGCAAATATGGTCATACCTCGTGCTCAAATCCGTACTCTCGGACTCCGAGACTCGGAGTACCGTTTCCTTTGTACTCCGTACTCTTTGAACACAGTGCTAGAAAAAGTGAAGTTCTTCTTCAAAACGCATCTGTATACGTTTAGTAAGTGGTTCTGTGCAAATAAGACAGAAAGTTCCAAAAACAACTTTAGATTTAGAATTACTTTTATCTGTTTTCTCTTTTTCTGTTGAAATTTGTGTTCCATACACAGGCTTCTTTCAAAAAATTGAAATGATAGATCAAGTGACGAAATATATTGGCAATATAATATTGGCCTTCCAGTTATTAACACCTGGAGCTGAATAAACTGACACTGTAGTCTGACAGTTACTTTTGTTAACTAAAAACTATGACGATGAAGCTTCGCTGAAACGGATGAGTAGAGCTTCATTTTGTTTTTCATTTTATAAGATATCGCTGAAAAAATGTTTGATTTTTCGAGAAAAATAATGGCTTAAAATTATAAATTATTTTATCAGTCATAAATAACTATTTAATACTCGATTACAGCAGAAGAAAATGCATTATTTAATTGTTTGCCCTCCAGCAGGATCATCGATAGTAAAATGAATGATACGCATGAGTAGAATGCAAAGGGGTTGAGACTAAGATTAAACTTTTAAATATATTACTGGCTTTCATGATACAATGAAACATTAATTTCTTTTCCTTTTTCAACAAACTGAACAAGAGGCTCGAATTTTAAACAAGAGAAACGTCCCATTGGAATGGCCAAAAATGGTAAGTTTGGTAAGAATTGAAGGGCAAGTATGAATCGGAGCAGAATGAAGTATAGATTTGACTTCCCTGCACATATTTTATTATGGACCATAATTGACACCATTAGGTTTTTGAGACACAATTTGGAAAAAAACTAGGAATTTAATATTTCCCGTTTTTTGTCCGTCTGCATGGAAAACTACATTAGAATATAAATCATACAGTTCAAATTATCTGAACTGGATACTAGTATACATAAACTATACATTAAACTAAAGCAACTTTTGAATATCAATATTTTTTCTATAGAATATGATATTGAATGTCAACTTTCATTGTGTCAAAAATAGTGAGTTTAAACTATATCAATTTCTTTCAATACTAACTTTGAACCAGTCGGTCCAACTCGTTTTTGATTAAATTTAATCTTTCTGAGGACCCCTTATTAAAGCAAATCATATGGGCCATATGTTGATTTCGAAACTCACGAGCTATAAACGCATTTGATTAATTGGTATAAACCCTGTAGCTTATGTCAAACGTGCTCCCTCGATCAGGGAAGTGAACTTGCTCGTCAAATAATAGTTGCCATAATCTATCCCATGTTAAGGATATGTTTTTGGCTTTTTAAAATTAATAAGTCTAGGAGCACTTCAATTCGAGCATTCAGAGAAAAAAGATCTGTGATTAAGGTTCTGCGGTGTAAGAGGATCAAAAGGACCGAACATTTTTAGAACAGCGGAAACAAAGTATTTTCAGGGTTAATGGCGACAAATACTAACCAGTCAGGGAGCTCGATATCTTCCTTTCAACGCTACCTTCAAATCAGAGATAAGCGAAGGTGAGTAGTCTTAGCTATAATAAATCAAGAATAATTATATTTAGAGCATTTCTTGGGATTGATGTCAACGAGAAATCAGACGATGATCCAACAATTTCAAACGAAAATCCTTCAGGTACCTCTGTCTAGGATAACAAATCTCAAATTGGTCATTTTTGGGTAGTTTTCGTCGAACTTTTCGAGTCAATTTATGAAAGATAGCGTTATGTTAAATTGGTTATTTTGAAAACGATTGTGTTAAACTTAAATATTTTAAAGAGTTGATTATACTAAGTCCAAGTACGTTCAAATCTCAGCCAATTGTCTGGTCATCAGATGAATCGATGAAAAAAGAATCTGCTGGAGAACCGAAAAGTGAAAACGTTTATTTCTCAACTCCAAAACCATTTTCATCGTCGCTGTCATCAGCACCAAAATTTTCGTCGATCCGACCTCCAAAACCGAATAAGAAAAGAAGTCAAAGTGTCGATGGTGTGAGGATACAGAATGTCGCAGAAGAGGCCGCCATAGAAGTGAAAAATTCACAACAGAGCAATAAAACCTCAAAATCTATAAAAATAACAAATTCTTGTTCGTTAATGCCAGAAGAAACGTTTGCTAAAGTTGTTGCCCCTCGTGCTGCGACCCCGGAAGTGGATTTACCTATACAAAGTAGTCCAAAATCAAAAAGATACTGTCTCACAAGGCGAAAAACAGAATCATTATTCAGTAATACAGGTCAAGAATCAGAAGAACAAAGCGAGAATTATGAAGAAGTTCCAAAAGATCCTGATCTCGTGGAGCTTATTCTAGAAACTCAAACTGAAAATTGCGAAAGAACCAGGAATGCAAGCTCCCATGTGCCACAAAGCGATTCAATTTTAATGTGCCAAACCGATATTTCAAGCGATCAGTTCCATTCCCTCTCATCTTATTCTCTTTTGAATCAGGTTCGTGGTGTCATTTTTCGCAAAAATCATGAATTTATTCCTATAAAAATGCCAAAAGTGTAAAGGATTACACAAAATATTTATTGAAGTCTTTTCAAAGATGAGATTGCATCATTATAAATGAATCATTAATAATGAGTTCATTATGTACCGCATGAATTGCATGGTCAGACTGTGCACTATCATCTGTCTGGATCTGTTTACCGAGGTACAGCCTTACCAGACTGTTAGCTACAGTCTCGATACTGAGCGAAAACTTCGCCACTTTACGATTAGAATTTCCAGAACCTAGCATACGGTATGCAGCATACCAATTGACTAGACGAATGTGTGAAATTACAAATGTTAACGTGATACTTTGCGCCATTTCATTTCTGGTTCATTTCCGTAATACGACAATAATAAAATTATATTTCCGGTTGGAGTTTAAATCACCAAAAGATGCGGATTCCAATTTTGGAGGGGGTCCTTCGGAACATTTTTCACTTACAAAATCATTTGCGACAGATATTGCGTAAATTTTGCTCCTTGATTGAGGAAAGCCTAACTGTCTCGGGACTCACGATTCGTGACTGTTTATGATTCATTCGATAAGTTCTAGATTTATGTGTACATCTGAAAAGCACTTGGATGAGCGTTCAAGTGGGTTGTGTCTTCTCGATGGTCATTTGGTCCGAATTCCGCATGGGTTAGTATAGAGACGACGACCATCGGGAAGGCCCACCCCACTTTATAAGAATTTGTCCATCTAAATAATTAATTTTCAATTTATTCCTATTTAGTCATTAGATATTGAAGATTGCGAAAAACCAACGGCAGATATACAAATAGAAACAGATATTCCTGCTAAACAGGGAGAGTGTCATGAAGCGCAGGAAAGGCTACTAGACAAGACAAGACATATTTGTATATGTTTGATTTAAGGGACTCGAAATATTTAAATTAAAAATAATCAGTTTCAGTTTGAGGAAGAGTTTCAATTTATATTTAATTATATCTTGAACTCGAAATCTATTTCGGACTACGGCGTATCAATTAGCTAATGAAATGATACTAAGTGTATTTTAATGTTCGTGTCAGATTTGGAACATACTAATTTCAAAATGAAAAATCAATTTGCCTATAGCCTATACAGAACGCCTCAGAAATAGAACCAGAGGTCGAAAAACAGACTAAATCGGAGAAAATGGAAGAAGCTCAAGAAATGTTAGACTCTGAATTAGCTCATTTGGCAGAAGTTAATAGAAGTCAGGTAATATACATAAGTAAATATACAAAAAGATAATATTAATTGATATATCATCTAAAGTTAAAATATTTTTATTAAAGCATAAATTGAATAATTACAATGAAATTTTTAAAGGTTGAAAAAATACAAGAAGCAACGACAAACAAACTTATTGATGATAGAAATCATTCCAGTTTAAGTCAATATGATAATGTTGGAGAATTAAAAGTTCTTGTTGACCAAGCAGAAATTCCTACCCCAAATCTTTTAAGTCCTTACCCAAATTCTGTTGAAAATAATATTGATGAAGAACCTGAACCAACTCAAAGAGGTTATGCTCGTTATGCATTTACAGCAAGGTAACTCTACGTTTTACCAAAACTTATGGTTAATTTTTTTCTTCAGAAATTCAAAAGAAATTTCCATAAAAAGAGGCACATTTTTTGTTCTGGTTAAAACTATTAACCCTAAATGGCTTCAAATAAGGGACGATTCTGGAGAAGTTGGTCTAGTACCTGCTAATTACGTTTCGTTTTATGAACATGAACTCAAATGTGAAGCATTATTTTCTTTCAAAGCACAAACTGCCCGTCAAGTTTCATTTGAAAAAGTATGTTTTCAAATATAGCGTCCAAATAACAATCCCTTTATCAGTACCCTAAACCATGCCTATACCGTATTACCCTGCAATTCCAAAAAAATCGTTTAAACATATCCACTGAATTTTCCGATGTTAATTTTAAAACACATCATTTTTAGGGCGCTCAACTTATTATACTAAAACGCATTGATGAAAACTGGTTTGAAGGTCGTCCAGTCGATTCATGTCGAGTTGGTTTAATTCCTGCCCCATATGTGGATCCAATTGTTGGCGAAATCGATGAAAATGCAAAAATAAATCGAATTGATTCTGAATTAAATTTGAAAATTCAAGAATTAAACGAACTGGCGATGAGATTATGAGTCATTTATCAGGCTGCAACTAAAGTAACACTGTGTATTGCACCATAATAAATTGTTCAACCAGTCTCTTGTTTTATATTTTTGAAATAAACAAATTTGGCTCCAGACTTTTGAGTTAGGTAATTCAATTCGAGGTAATCTAAGTGAGTGGTTTGGTACGGTGGTTCCTTTTGGTGTGGTAAGTTCGATTTCGCATTCCTCAGAGTTCAAGTAAACCACAACAAGTAAAAAAATCTTTAAATCTATCCAAAATGGATAATCTCAGATCATCCGTGAGTAAATATAATGTAATTGAGTTAATTTAAGTACCTTATAAAATACCTTTACATCTTTATGGCCCATTATGGCATTTAAATTTTCCGTTTGGTTTTAGAAAGTCGATCGTGTTCGTAAAAACAAATTAAAGCGGATTTATCATATTCATAATCGTAAATACCTCTCATTTAACAATATTTTTTACATATTGACAGTTCACTGGTATTTATTTGGCATTGACAATATAATAAAACGCGAATTGTAGGAGTAACATAATCAATGTAATATAAGTTATTCACAATTTATAATAATGCATAAATTCAAATGGTATCTCTTTTTGGGTAGAGAAATCCACGGGATATCAAGCAGCTAAAATTCAGTTGCCGCGCGAATTCCTTCTTTTTATGTAGAGCCCAGAGTTCCAAGGAATCGGTTGACCAGAATTTGGGGTGTCGAATCACTGTCGATTCAATATCGTAGCCTATCAATTTTTTGACTTATTTATTAATAGAATATGTTTTTTACAATTGAAATATCATCAATTTCGGTGGAAAAAGATTCATGATTTTTTAAGTTCTTGAAGTTGTTCATCAAGCTGATTTGAGGCTAGTAAGTGTTTCTATTAATTTTGTAGGTTTCATGACGTGATTTGAAGATAGAAACAGTTAATTTATATTCTGGTGGCGCAACCTCCTCCTCAGATCAGACTCTCCTCCTCCCCTACAAACATTATTATTTCATAACTCAAAGGTGAGCTATAGAGAATTAATGTGAACAATCTTAAAATAGTGTTTCAAGTCGTTATCTGGTACTAGAATGAACTTTTATGAACAATTCTCGGAAATTCCGAGTCAGAATTTATTTCCGCGCGGATTAATGTCAGTTTTTCGAACGATGGTTTAGTTTCATGGATGGTAGAGTTGCAGGTTTTCAGAAGTCAAAATAAATATACGAGCGGAAAAGAACTTTCGCACATCAGAGGAAATTTTGGCATACCGTAGGGAATGTGAGGTAATGTTCTAGAAACTAGATGGTGCAGAACGTTCAATCTACAAAAACATATCTTCAAAAACATAATGAATCATGATCAAACTTTGAACAAGCAGATGTTCTCATTCTGCATAGTCTTTTTAATTTTACTTAATTTTTAATCAATATAATATCTATTAAATCACCTAGTTCGGTGAATCAATTGCGAAATCGTACATACAGTTTTCGAACCTGGTACTAATATGTACCACTTATGTACTATTGTTAAAAGTTAATTTACAGATATCCGCTGTCAGTATCTGTTTAGGCTGTGATCAACGCACATTTTAAGTTTCCGACGTAAACTTTCTACCAGCGGTAATTGCTTGAGACGACTTTTTCTTACAGGTGAACATGTAACTGGGTTTCGAATAGGTTAACATCCGCTTTGGAAATTCCGAAAAGATCAAATGTGTCACTAGAGTGCCAATGCGACCAGCGCGAAATTCTGAATCTAAAAATTTGTTTAGGTCGGAAATCAATTCAAGCGAAAAATTGTTCCAAGAAAAAAAAGAGAAAATGAAATTATCAAAAGGGTTTATATGTGAGTATATTTACAATTTTATGGTTTTCTAAGGTGTTAATTTTATGATTTTGATTAAACAATCATTATTGACGATATTAATCATTGAAGTTGTAACCAACAGGTAAATTTTTTAATTGTGATTTTAACACATTTAATTAAGTCGGGAGTTTGTTGAATGGATTTCATTCTGTTACTGAAGACACTCAAAATCTCCTTGTTCAATGTTCGATAAAACCTGGCGATGTAGATTCATCGAGAATGACAAAAGAAGAATGCGAACATGTCAGAGGCGTATTCAAAGAGAAATCAGAACAAATTGCATTTATTGTAAAGCAGCAAACAGATGATGGCTACTGTGTTGATATAAAGTGCGTAAATGATAGTATTTTGCGAAAATTTAAGGCGCAACGAAAGAAGAATGAAGAGACTAAACTTGACGAGGATTCTGCGGAGCATAAATTCACGGGTCCAAAAAGAGAACCAACTTTAACAGAAATTGGCCCTCCAAAACGAATCACAAAACTTCCTGGCGAACCAGTTATTAAAAAAGGACTTGGTTTACAAGGAATGGTTCAAAAATGGAAAGATGCAAAAGCTGAGGATAATACTCCCGATAGTATTACTAACAATTACAGTTCCGTCTGTTCATTAAATGACGAAGATAATCAAAATACATGCTGTGGACCCGATGATAAATCAACATGTTGTGACTATAACCAAAAGGTAAATTTTTAAAGTTAAAAATAGAATTTAATAGTTGTGCCTTTTTTGTCCATTAACTGATCAAAGGGTTCAAATCGGCGATATCACCAACAATATGGAATCATAGGTGAACAACGTTCCCAAAGACTCCACTTTAATTTTACGGCGAATCCTTTCGTGCAATAAAAAAATCTGAAAACGAAATTTTGAACTTCCGATAAAACCAGAACTAGACCGGAAGTGATGCAATCGTTAAAGTATGTTTTTAGTTAATTAAGAATTCACACAAGTAATTCGTTTAGGTCTTATACCATTGATATCGCTGTTATTCTGGTCATGCCAATAAACTGAATTTTTAGTCGAGACGAACTTATGGAACATCGAGATTCGGTTTGGGTTGGGCTGGAAGAATAGTTGGTGGCCAAGAGGCTGGTAATTTGAAAAAATCCATGGCATATATCACCAAAGCTAATTTCATGCACCAGTTCTGTGGTGGTGTTATTATTCATCCAAATTGGGTGTTGACTGCTGCTCATTGTCTTCAAGACTATTGCGATCTAGCAGATGATGTAGAATTGGATATCGTCGTTAAAGTTGGTAAGACGACAAAAGACAATTTTCAATATGATGCTTTCGAAGAGACATACTATGCTAAATCTGTACATTGTCACAGCCAAAACTGCAAAGCGGATGGATCACCAAGAGTCAACGATGTTGCTCTCGTGAGAGTCGAAAGGGCCATATCAGAATTGGAACGGGAAAATACGATTTGTTCAGTTTTTTGCATCATTTATTTTATTATAGTGAATAGTTTTTAAATAAGCTAGTATATTATCCTGAAATAAGAAAGATGTTATCGAAGTTGCACAGATGCCATTATCATATCAAGAACCTATCAAAAGTAAAAAATGCATTATGTTGGGTTGGGGAGACACAAAAGGCACTGGTCATGAAAATGTTTTAAAACAGGTTGAGATTCCGTTAGTTTCAAATGAACAATGTAATGATGATCGTTGGAGATCATGTGGTATCAGATCTTGTATGATGTGTGCTGGCGGACTCAATGAAGCACCATGTGCTGTAAGTACATTTGTTATTTTTTAATGAATTATATCATATATTATATCATATATTATATATGCATTATCTAATCATTTATGACCTTTAGGGTGACTCTGGTGGACCCCTATTCTGTCCATGGCACAATGGTTTATATCAACTTCATGGAATCTACAGTTATGGTAGATGTGGTGCAGATGTCAGAAAACCATCAGTTTTCACTCGAGTGTCTCACTACATGGATTGGATAAAAGATACAATCAGTCCAGATCTTCTCTCAGCGGCTGATCTATAATTATAAGTCAAAATCAATGTGATTTTGTGATTTAAGTTCATAAGCTGCTCCAAATCATTCCATGTAAATGTTCTCTTACAGCCATATAATGTATAAATGAATAAAAAATCGTTGTTGATAGCATCGCAGTTTATATCTTTACAACTGAAACTGTTAAGTAAACCTTTAGCATTTAGCATATGCAAATAATTTTGAAAATTTATATCTTAATTTCTTTTATATATGAATCAAATAATATGAAACTTGAATCGATCATATTAACGGTAGAGTGGTGAAATACAAAATGTTTGGCACGATCCCTAAATTATTGAAACTTCTAATTGGAAGTCGAAACGAACCTAAATTATACTGTATAAAGCAAAAATGTCTTCAATTTCGCCAGCACATATCAGCTGTTAATTATCAGGATCTAAAAATGATCTAAAAATAACAGCTTCAAATTCATTAAAGCTGTACGATTTCGCTATTTTTTACCATTCGAGCAAAAATTAGTTTTTTCAAATATTCCAAAAACGCATTTGAAACTTCCAAGAGGACATACAATCAGTAACTGTTCGTTAGCAAAAATCTCAAAACGATAGTATAAATTATATATATATAAATTAGTATATATTATATAGGTGTTTTAGGGCGACTTTTTTCGAGGAATGTGCTTTGTGATCTTATATTCTTCCGAAATTGCCATGAAATCGTCATTGTCATGTTGTGAATCCCTATTTATTTTCTTATTGGCAAACAATGATGCAAGGATGCCCGGCATGGTGCCATGGCCTTGACGATGTTTCGACTCGATGGGAGTGGATCCGATAGGAGTGGATCCGATAGGAGTGGATCCGATAGGAGTGTTTTGCATGGACCATATGAGAGTGGATTCCAGTGCATTAATTTCCAATGGGGTCTTCAAGTAACATGGGAGTGAATTCAATAATAAAATTTCACTAACATTACGGAAAATAGCAACTTTATGGTTTGAGCAGGTTTGAGTATGATTTAAAGACTCGAGGGGTTTTATGGCGTAGAAAAGCTTGGCATTGTCAGATTAGGCAGGAAACGATATCGTCATCCCCTCTTGGCCTGAGTTGATTTAAAGTTTCAAAATCGATTTC
>SCLD01175206.1:0-20105 GCA_004367895.1 Oikopleura longicauda
CATCCTTGCACATTCTTTGACGACCACATAAACCGCATTTGTGTTTATATGGTGATATGGAACTCTTCTCCATGTAAGGATGTAGTTTCAATCGACTTTTGAACAATGGTTGCCAAGCACCTGTTTGACAATTGGCTGCGGCTTCTTCTTGAGCTATGTCAGCTACAATCAGCTGTTAAGTAATTTAAAAAAAACTTACTTTTCGTCAGTTTGCTCAGCGCATGGCGAAAAGTTCTTTCCCCGTAAAATTCGCTATCGGTTGAAGTGCGAAGTCTTGTCATTGTTTTCGAGTTAATAATATTCATTATAAAAATTCGTGAAACATCCAAGTAGTCGTCGATTGACAAAGAGTTGTCATTTCTCAAGTCTTTGAGTATCTTCTTCCACTCAGGGAGCGACACATCACTGTCATCGTCATCAATGAAATCCTCCATATCAGAATGGTCTTCGGAGCAGCTGACTGAGTTCTCTGTTAGGGTTTCTGATTCTGGTTCTTGTTCTGAGTCTGAGCTTATGATTATTATATGTGATCTGTAGCGATGGTTGTCACTGTTGTCATCTTGCGAACTCAGAACGGCATTTTGGGGCCCATCTTGGCTGGAAGCAGGTAAGGAAACTTTTTCGTCATCGGACTCCTGATGCCGTTCAACTGTTCTCTTTCGTTTTCTCTTCGAATTGCTTCGCAGCTTCATTTTAATCAAATGCCCGAAACAGTGAAATTTGTGATTAGTGTTATTGGTTGCACAAACACTGACGTTTGTTTAACCATTCGTCAGTCAAAAACTAACTCACAAAAACTAACTTTGCGTGAAAGAAATATTGGCCTTTAAAGTTTTCGTCTGCCGATCGAAATGATGGTTCTCGTTTCGTATCTTCAGACCCCATGCTGGTCTATTGTGCGTTTGACTACTAATTTAGTCAGTTGTAAATCAAAACTTCACTGATCAATTAAAAAAAACATCAAGCGTTATTGATTGATTAGATTGGCTTGATACAGAAATATTGTCTTGCAATATTTTAAGCGTAAAAATGTAACTAAAATGTGACTGATTCAATGTGCTTTATTTTATGACATCGAAGTGGGAATTCATGGCAACATAAGTACAGTTTTTAAAATGCGTCTTGTATGGGGCTTCTTCTCAGCCATGTTACATACTGTATAAAATACTACTCATACTGACAAGAGTCTAAAAGTTCTTCAAGACAGGAATCGACGACATTGTTTGACAACCTTGTTGTTTTTGGCCGTCCGTCACACTTAATATTTTTTATTGTTCAGTTAATCATTTATTACACACTAGCCACCTTGATTTGAAGTAAACCGAACCAAAATACGTGCTACTCTCCTTCTCGCCTACTTCCTTTTCGCCGAAGCTCCAGCCGCACACTGCCGCACAATACTTTCGTAGGCGCCGTGTCATCGTGCCAAAGTGATCAATTGAATCGTCAATAACTAATGTGGCGCTGGATTAGTGGAGACTCCGATTAAGAGCGACTTAGGCTAAGTCACTTAGCTTACTTTTGATGATTGTAAATAGGGAAACGCCAAGGACAATACCAGCAGCGCCGCCAAGTTCCGATACAAACTGATGTGTTGAGTAATCTTCCAGCTGCTTGTGAACTGTTGTAGCCAATGATGGGAAATAGAGCTTGGAAAGTTGTTTCATAAGTGCGTTGTTTAAGTGTATGTAAATTAACCTGGAAAGCAGCAATGTCAATGTCTTGGTTGCCAGTTGAAATTGAAAACTTTTCCAATGTCCGATATATCGGTTCGTGATATTTACCATATTCAACATTACGCACATAACTGCAATTATTGTTGATTCTATTGATACACGATTTTGTACAACCTATATTTTTCACATTCAATCGGGCAGTTGGTGCATGTGGTAAAGTTGAACACAGTAAAGTTCGGTGAAATACAACTGGCGTGCATTGAGAAGGAACAATCGGAGTAATTCTTGTAGGGCGGAAAGTAAGGCGGTCGACATAAACACATGTCCATCACCGATTTGTAAGCGCATTCTTGAAGGCACTTTTCCCGGGAGTATGTTGTGTTTCCAAAGAAGTCAAGTTTACTCTCGCCACAGTCAGTGTCGAGATATTTGTGGATGTGGGGAAAGAGAGCGACTGAAATCATATTGTCTAGTTTTTGGTCACGGTTTAATTAAGTGTTTCTCATTTTAAGAGGTAACGACTATAAAAAGTACTGAAAGTGCCAACAATAGTTTTATTCATTTTTTGTGCTTTTTACCTTGAGTAAGTCGATCGGGCAGTGCCGTTGTACTTTGCTTTGGAATCATAACATCTTCTTTTGGATCACAATAAAACAGCGTCATTCCGTCAACGAATTGTAAAGCACCTGAAGATGGTTACTATATATTCTCGAGATAAAATCTTGATTTGCCCAGACGGCCCAGATGGTCCATATAATATGGGCAATTTGACTTTATGTCAGTAAAGATTGCGTTCTAGCCACAACCTGACATAAAGTTACGATTGCGTTTACTTTTACTAGTAGTCACGTATAAAGTATCGGCATGTCACTTGACGAGTTGATAGTCAGAATAAACTAGCGATGGCCATAAAAGCCAGTGATAAAGCCGCATTATAATTGTCAGTGGATTACATAATGACTTCAACTTCTAACGAACCTGTTGTTGTATCTGATTTGTTGTATGCGCCATAAAATATAAGACTTGATTGAGGGCCGGCGATTGATATGTTGCCGTTAAAATGGTCACTCAAGTTGTAGTAGTAACAGTAGCCATATCGTGTCAAGCGTCTAACCGCTTGTGGGCATTTTTCCATATTGAATCGGCACTAAAGTTGAAAAAGTTGTAATCAATCAAACGTCGGTCACACTACTCACCCTCAAAACGACCAGCTCTGGCGCCGTGTGCGCAAAGAAGTCCTTCAAATTGATGTAGTTAAAGTGGGTCAGCGTGACATTTTTGGCCGAATTGAAATAGTTTCCATAGAAAATGGAGATATTATCCTCCAAACCATGCGAGGCGTTGAACAGGGCACGCAGTCGCCAACGCGAGTGCTGCGAGTTGAGACACACATAGACATTGAGCATGTGAAGCTGATGCTGGAGTATGGTCTCGGTTCTGATTGACGTTGGCTTTGCCGCATATCTGTTTATATTTTTGCCAATTGTGAACATTGAGTACAAGGTGCCAACGCCCAATAATAATATCCACACGGAACGGATGCAATAGTGTCTCCTCTTGTTAAAAATGATCTTACAACTGTCCATTTTTACTTTTTGCTGAGTGTTTTTCTTTGATCTGAAATTGAAAAAAACTACTTAGACTAAGAACTCAATCCGGCTAAATTATTCACCAGTGATTGAAACTTTTTCATTAAAAACTTCTTAGTTGAGGGCTAATGAGCAGGGTATCCCCTTGTCCGCTCTCTCTCTAGGGATGATAATGATCGTATCGGATGGCGTAATTAGACGAATAAACTACTCCAGTCGTATGCTCTATACTGTGTCACCAGTGATTTATTTATGCCAGAATTCGTTGTCAGTAGTTTATAGGTATATACAGAAAATGAGATGAAGTACATTTCAAAGCACTTTAGAAGAACTTGAGACCGTTGTTGGCGTACTCCATGTTGTTCATGATGCCAGAACCAGCAGTGTTCATATCGTTCTCGAAAGAGTCGGTGTAAACCTTGTAGTAGTGGTTGCCTGGCTTGCAAAGCTTGCCAGTGATGAACTCCTCGTTTTGGTCCTGGAAGCGGTTTGGTCGGACAATGACGGCGTGGACGGCATCGAAGGCGTCGTGAACGTTCTATTATGTTCAGATTAGGAAACGAGAATAAGAACTTCAAAATATCTCACCTTGCAAACGCCATCGGCGGTTGCAGTTCCTGAGCCGAACTCGGGTGCCTGCTTGAGGTGCTTGATGTCCCACTCCTCGTCGGAAACAACAATGAGGCACGTGCGACGGTTTGGCGAGCTGCCGGCGTTGGCCAGGCGGCGGTGGAAACCGGCCATGGAGACATCCTGGAGACAGAGGAAGAGCTGTCCGTTGCCGTCCAGAGCATCGAACTCCTCGGCCTGCTTGGCAAGGGCGTCGGCGTTGTTGATGCGGGTTGGTGCGATCTCAATCTGGTAGTGGTTCAAGCCAGTGTTATCACGGCCATCGCTGCCAGGAACGTAGTTCTTCTCAAGCTGCTTGTAGCCAGAGAACTGGACGAGGGTGACGGTCGTGTTGGCTGCCTTCTCGTGGTTGGCCAAGTTCTTGATGAGGCCACCAGCCCATTTTTGGGTGTAAACGAAGGCACCGGCATCATCGACTGATTTGTCGGCCATGGTGACCTTTGAAATAATGGTGGTTTCACGGACTGTTGAAGAATTGAGCGTTTACCTTGTTGTTATACGAATCGGAACCGTCAATGACAATGACATAGTCGGTGACAAGTGGTGGTGGGGGCGCGGAGCCGCATAGGCAATCACCGCCAACACTGACTGACTCCAATTTGGCCTTGGTTGACACGGCCATGCCGGCGTTGATGTTCACGTCACCGGACATGACGATCTCGGGGGCTTTCACACAGATTTTTGGCATTTTGGATTAGTCTGAATCTCTTGAGTGAAGAAAAAGCAAAACTCGAAAATAACATTACCGAGTAGAAGTCAAACGCTATCTAGTTCTGCCAAAGTGTGGATGATTATAGACAGGGCCAAGTCGTAAAAACGAAACTGTAAAAAAAACTGATGATAGATCAATTCGCGCCAACTTCCTAGCGCCATCTAAAGGTTACCGTTATTCCGATGGGCATGATACGGATTATTGCCTTATTCCGATTAGGCCACAAACACGGATTACACATGATTTTCACGTTCTACCCAACATCATCACGTTTTCTGGAAATCAAATGCCGAATGGCAACACGCCTCTTGTTGCCATGATTCTGTCAACTCTTGTTAAGCAACGGGCCATCCTTATAACCGGGGGACGCCCGGCACTGGTCGGCCTTTTTACAACGCGACATGTTTATAGACTTCGTTTTGGCACCAAATGACTTTACTACTTTGAGAAACGAATTCTTTATGCTGGTTACCGAAGAACACATATCCGGTCCGAATTGCCTCACCGCGGTCAGTTGTTGTCGATCGAGCACCGCAACTTATGCCAAGCGTAAGGTAAATCTAAAAGATTTACGAGTGACCATACCAAACTGCTGACCTAATACGAATCTTAAAAAGATGTAACAAGCTCGTAACTCTGCCGGCATTTTCAAAATAATAATAATCACCTTCACGTCGTTTTTCTTTTATTTTATTGGTGAAATGAAGAAGAAAGTGACGAAACAATTAAGCTAGTTGTTTGTGTATGTACTCTACTTGAGCGCGACTTGGCTGCTCACAAATCGATCCAAGTGGATCAAACTCATATGTTGGTATACTGATAAGACGTCCATACTCCTGTGTAAGGAGCCGTTTAACGATAGCGATGCGGCCTTAAATGTGTATATGGTTGAGATGGAACGTCAAGCTCAATTACCATTGATCTTATCGCGAGATTTCAACAGGCCCTGCTTGTTGCGGCAAAATCGGGAGCGTGGCAAAGGGAGAACCACGGTGGAGTCGTTTATAATGAAATAGGGCACGTTTTGAACAAGACTATAAAGAACTGTAGCTAATTCGTGTCACTTTAATATTGTCGTGCACCTATTTTAAAATCTAGCTAAGCACAAACAATGGCCTACCTGTGCTTCTGAACCACTTTAAGCTTGGGGTCAGTGTGTAGCGCTTCCTTAATCTTCTTCTCCATTGTCATTAGTTGACGGGAGGCAGGCCGAGGTTTCACTTTTTCAAACATTTGATCAAACACGTTGAAACGTTCTTCGTCACTGAAAAGGACACCTGAGTACAAACCGCGCATTGACCAAAAAATGTACAAAACCGGTGTACAATGTGAATTGTTACCTGATTGAGGGCACCACCGTTCCAATTTGAACTTCGCGTCGCCAAATTTGGTACCAATTGAGAAATTGATCCTTGACCTTTTCAGATTTTTCATGTTTCAGCAGTTCAATGATTCGATATTGACCATTTGGTAGTTTCGCACTTTAAGTATTAGTTCGTAAGGTCTCATGGATTAAAAAAACGTCCCATAAAGCAACGTTTGAGCAGTAATAAAACGCCAACTATTCTAAGACAAATTTATACGGAAGTAACGTTTAGAATAAATTAAACACGAATCTGTCGGTTTTCCAACTATGCAAAACTATTTGAGGTTACAAAATGTGAACACTGCTCCTTACTTGATGAACTGCGTTGGGTAAAATCCGTACGTCTGGAAGTGTTGAAGGACAAACTTGACTTTGGCCGTCTTGTTCTTTACTTTAGCGACGTTCATAGAGTCTCATATAAATTATCTCATCGCAGGTAGTAGTGTTACCACCACAGTTGTTTCCGACACATAGGGTTACCGGGCGCATTTCCGTTCCATGTCGACAAACGTTTCCTTGTGACTTGAACAGTGTCTCCCACGTCGCATGCTCACACAAACGCTGGGCTATGCGTCGAATGA
Organism: Oikopleura longicauda; assembly: GCA_004367895.1. Classification (NCBI taxonomy): domain Eukaryota; kingdom Metazoa; phylum Chordata; class Appendicularia; order Copelata; family Oikopleuridae; genus Oikopleura; species Oikopleura longicauda. Next base: position 6,555 of record SCLD01175206.1, read on the forward strand.
ATTTTAAATGGTAGTTCTTGTTAATGTAGATGAAATTAATCTGCGCAATCGCATCCAACACATCGGCCAACGCACAAAAATCGAGAGCGCGACACTTTTTCGAGCAAATATTCTTCGTCTTATTTTTGCATAGACACGGATAATCTGTGATGTGACGAGTTAAGTAGTACTGTCGTTGGTACCGTGGCAAACTTACCCATATCGCGATCAACCAAATCACAAAACAATTTGAACAGATCCTGATCGTAGTAATATTTGGCCGAGAGTGTCTTGATGTTCTTCGAGTAATCACGCACCCGTGCCGACTCAAAATCGCTCATTAGTCGGCTTGAAACGAGGGATGAGTGGCGTGTTTCACAACAATGTCCACTTACCCATGCATTGAGCGTGCTATCCGTTCGAGACAACTGTGAAAGGAGGGCGTGTCCCTGTCTTTGAATTTTTGAAAACATCTGAGCAATGCTACAAGAAGAGTCGCAAGTTATTGGTTCGTGCTCATTTAGGTGAATGACGTTGATGATCGTTAAAATAACATACCCGACACATCTTGGGGCGTAAGGTCGAGCTCCTGGCTTGAAGCAATTTCAGTGCAACAAGTGTCGAAAATTTGTTGAAAATTATTTAACTGGGCGTCTGTAGTAGAAAGGGGCGCTGGATGTGCGTTTCTACTCCAATGAACATGGCGTGTACGTGAGACAATGCATATCATTTGCATGATTCGTGTAGAAGGACATTTCCAAGGCCCTTTCCTGCACGGTAAAACGCATCCAAAATGTGTATTGCCGCCAGGCGACCATCGTCAAACGTGAAGTCACCCACCATCACGTCCAGCTCTATTAATCGCATGAAAAGCTTTCCAACGCGATGTTTCTACATGGGTTGGTCAAACTGGGTTAGATTGATTAGAGAATACTGAGTGATTTCAACGACTACTAGTATCTAGGTCAAAGTTATCGAGCACACACTATTCATTGACACAACAAGTATCCCCCTAATTCGGGGATAAACTGAATTCGCGGATTGTTTTTAGTGTGACCCCGACGCCTGTTGAGCGGTCATTGATCCACCAAAAGACTTGAAGATAACTGTAATTTCGTAGAGTTGACTGGAGAGACTCTTGTCAGCGGTTATTTCGTCAATTTCGTACGTGTCCAACGTTTCAATCGCTATCACACACACACGATGATCATAACGGTTTGGTGTTGTGTGCTCTAACCGAGCACTATCACGACACAACCTGCCGTGTTAACACTATCAAGTACAAAAGTTATCGCTTCATGTTCCTGAGCTAGCCATCGACTCCCACAGGCCCGGATCGATTCGCTCGTGTAAAAAGTGATTATGAATGCATTGGCAAAAAAGAACAACTTCGTGACGACTGAAGTGGTTATGATTTAATTAAATTGTGAGTGGTGATGGAATGAACCTGAACTCCTCCTGATCGTGTTCTATACTCAATGCATTGATAAAATCGGGAATTGTCGAGTACTGTAGTGACCAACTCAGACGGAGCAAACTGAACGTAATCATTTATCAGCCAAATTTAGACGAGCCGATAAAAGGCGGATTGTTTAGTAAGGCTCAAGATAATTTTTAACAGAAACTGACCTGCGCGCGCAACTAAGCAACTCTGTATTATCCATAACGTGCTTGTTATTGTACAAGTTACTTATCAGCTTGACGAAACCTTCAATGTGGTCGATATGGACATTCATAGCTCTTTTTGACCAAAGAGTTGTGGTTGTCAGAATCACTCTAATAGTACCTATCATTAGTAGCTACTTCGAGTTCATCGCGCCACATGCCTGTATTAGAACATAGTTGGTCATGCTGGTGGCGGTGAGAATATCGTGGGAAACACCGCTGGATAACTGATAATGTGGAGACGGCGCAACTGTGTACAGGGATAATGAGAAGAAGAAAAAGAAGAAGAAAAAGAACACGTTCAAGTAAGACTACCATTGATGAACAAAAAAATCCCGTTCCTCAACTCGAGCTGCTTGTCGAACTTGGCCAAATAGTTGACGATATTCTATCGTGCGTTATTTTATCCAGCATGACTGACATAATGACATCGTGAACTAAAACCAACCATAATTTTGTCACGGCCTTCATTTCAAGGTCAATTCAGAAAAAGGTTGAACTAAATTTTTCAATAAAGTGACAGAAACGACCCATTTTTACACCAGTCTAAGATTCTAATTAATTGCTAAACCGAGTATATAAACATGATAACATAAGTAGAGCTATAATAACGCCATGTCCCTGATACAAAGTTTCCCTCTCCCGGGGTGCATCCAGTGCAACACGTTCAAGTTGCTGCTTGATAAAGACGGATTCACTTCGAGTGTAGAAGAGTCTTCGATCTTCACAGAGCTGACTGCGTTGAATAAGGCGTTGGGTGGCTGTTTCGGTGTGTTGGTTGTTATTGAGAAGTTCGAATCGTTTATTTACTATTTCCGTAGTTTTGTTTGTGTTTTCGGAACAAACTTAACTGAGCATCAGGCAATATGCCGATCGAAGATCATTTGAAGCAAAGGTAAGGGCTAAAGAAACTGCACGTTTCTCCACTACTGAAGAAGTTGCTAATTAAAAGTCCAATTACAACCAGCGGCATTTCCTTGTGAGTAGAAGTAGACGGGTGACTGATAATTGAATACGGTATCAGGCTGGTAACTGTCAGGCGATGCGACTGGACTAATTGGCAAAGGGTCCACATCAGACTGGCCTGAATGTGTCACTTGTCAATATTGCGATTAGTACATAACGCACGGGCACCTGACGGACTGTAGCGCGAGTGATTCGAGAATGAGGCCGGGGATTCGCATCGTTTGCAGATTTGGGATTCAAACTGATCATCGACGATCACTCCCTTTTCCTCAATACTGATCGGTGAACCGGTCAAGCTGCTGCTTTGTGATGAGCAACGGCAGCATATTGTGCTTTTGATTATTGTCCGCAGTGTTTTCTGCAATATTTCACTGTACTTCAACCGCGCATGCTCTGATAAGTAAAACATCTCTATTCTGCTCCTATTCGTAAATGTTTATTCATACGGAGAATGTCTCGCCCGTACGTTGGTTAGTTAGGGCACACATGCCGACCATGAAGACGAGAGAGGAATAACGCCCCGAGGGAGACGGTACGGCGCTGTATTGATCATTCAAATTGGACTACTCGTCAAGCTGGCTCTCTCCTTTGCACTCGCACACATAGACACATACGCATCACTTGTGGATAGTGAGCCAGTATGGAATTATCAATGGATAACCCTTCACTCGTACTTTACGTATCGCAATCCACGTTCCACGAAAGTCGTTTTCTAATCGTCACATTTAGACATCATGTTGAACATGACCAAGGTCACATATACTTTTTTATATTTCAAACTCCTTTCGACACTTAGTCAGCTCAGATAAAGGTCTGATTCAATTGAGGTTGACTGTTTGAGTGTGTCTAGATTATCACCATATGACTCTCCCTATCGTAGTACCTTTTTACCTCTATGTGTAATCTATTCTTTCGCAGAGACAGTTAACGCAACAAAAAAAAACATAGACATGGAATGAGAGAAACAATCGGCCCCTCGAAATGGTCACTTACTGCTCTATTGAACAGTACAGCCTGTTTGTGCATTACATCATGCTTATTTTGTTACGCTGTTGACCACAGTTAATTGTGTAAACGACATGATGGATTGAACTTACTTACTCTCTCTCCATAGAATGCGCCCAATTTATAATGCACCATCGACAAAAACCAAAAAGAAGGAGTCGGGCGAGGCGAAGAAACCACCAGCGTATTTTATGCCACTTCACATGCAACACTGTTTAACACAGTCAAAGCAACAGAGGTTTTGTTTACGCATGGATTGATCGAAATGATCAAAAATGTTTTACCCTTTTAGTAACCGAAACTATGCAGCTGAGGCATCCAAGATCAATGCGAAGAATAACTTCAAAATGACAGAAATGGATAGTTACAAATCGTCGAAGAAACTGGCAGACGAAACAAGTGTAAAGAATTATAAAAAGGGAGCCAAAGATGCAGTTGAAAAGTTTAAAGGCAGCCAAAACCTAGGTTATGATAATCCGGAAATCCAAAGGAATAGTGGTGTTTAGACTGTATGTCATGTTGGTTGTTCTTCTAAACGTTCTATCCGACAAAGTATAAATACCCCTGATGGCATAGACATCGAAAGGTTCAAGAAAACGCATCGAATATTCTGTACCGGGAAGATTACGAGTTCGAAAAGGATCAAATCTACTTCATGCCGGCGGAAAACAATCAATCAAAAATCAACTCGGATTTACAGTACAAGAAAAAGTTCGAGGAGGATAAAAAAACGAATAAGTTCAACGCGTGCGACACGTTGCAGTACAAAGATCAAAAGACTAAACACGAGTTGGATATTAACTATCAGAAGGAGTGGGACGAAACAAAGCACAAGTGTCAAAGTTCAGTCCAATCAGTCGAAACCGAACGTGTCAAACAGGTCAACAAGCTACGCTCCGATCGACTGTACAAGCAACAGGGCCAAGGAATCCCGGGTGTGATTTTTATCGCCCTTTTGCGTGGCATCCTCTAAACCTGCCTTCTAAAATCTAATCCCGAATCACAGAGGCAATGAAGAATCACAATCACAATGCCGGGCTGATGAATCGGGGTGATATTGCACAATCGGTTCACAGTCAAAACACGTCCGATGTGTTGAACAAGAAATATCATAAACAATATGAGACCGAAAAGACAAATTACGAATTTCAAAAAACACTAACAGATGTGCCTGGTAAGTGGCCTCTAAACGTGTGATGTCAAACACATTGCTCGTGTATCCGTAATTACCCTTTAAGAAATTCGCCACAATATCGACGTCTCCAAAAACGTCGTCGACGCCACCAACACGACATACTCGGCCGATGCTAAGAAAGTGGCGGCCAGTAACGAGTATACGAAGTCCTTCTGCGAGACGGATCAATACAAGAATGCGAAGAAGATAACCGAAATCACTCGAGACAGTATTTACCAGGTGGGTGGCGCGCCACTTAAAACTCGAATAATAAACCCAGTGGCTTCTTATTAACCTAGGCTGGCAAAGAAGAGATGATCAAAACTCACCAAGGTTTCCAAAGTCTCAACATTCGCGAGATTCCCTCCTTCCAGCAACATGAGGCAAATCAAGCGGCACTGTCAAATGCACGTTACCGCGAGGACTGGGATGAGGAAAAGGGTACGTTAATATTACTTCCGAAAATTTTAATCGAATTTTTTTACTGTTCCATCAGAAGCCATCTACTTCCCGGCACACGTGTCACAGGGCTATGAAGAGAAGCAACGCGCACAGGAGGCTGTCTCCGATGCCAAGTACAAAAAGGATGCATTCGACAAGATGAAAACGAACAAGTTCAACATTGCCGATTCGGAGCAGTACCAAAAGAATGAAGAACTGCGAAAGCATCAATCAGAAAGCCAGTATAAGGCCGAGTATGAAAAAGAGCGCAATAACTTCACCAACATGGCCGTCACCAAAGAAATGGAGCAGGCGAAACAACTCAATGAATACAAGGTTAGCACATTTACTATTCGCCGATTATGCAAAAACGTTTTCAAACTTCCCTATGGTTATTTTCATAGCTCAATTCGCTATCTGATAAGGGCGAACGTTTATGTACAGGCGTTCTTTATGTGTATTAGACGATAGTTTTAATTCTCTAACCAGGCTGGGATAGTCTGAAAAAGAAAACCACACACGGACAACTGTAATTAACCATGTTGCAGGATTTGAAGTACCGTGAGCAGTATGAAAAGAACAAGGGGCGCAACACATTTAATCTTGATGCTAACGAATTCCAAGCGGCGAAAAACCTTCAGACCCTGGCCTCGGATCGATTGTACCAACAGGTTTATAATACAGGTAAGAGTCGACCTACCATATGTAACATCATTTATTTGTTCTTTTGTAAAGGTGGCGCAGAAGAAGAGTCAGAAGATGATGATGAGTACGATAGCGAGGATGAACGCATCTATCGTGAATATATGGAACGTTTAGCCCACGAGGAGTACATGCGTCAATTACAGCAGCAAGAGGAACAACAACAGCAGGAACAAACGATCCACGAACAAGACGAGGAGGATGAGGACGAAGATTATGAAGAGCAACAACATTTCGCCAATGCAGATGGATACGAACGTGAGCAACAGGAGCAGTTTAGCGAGACAAGGAGATACTACGATTCAGAATAGAGTTTCCAAAGTTTGCTTTATTTCCAACTGTACAGGCTTATGCAACACAATATATAAATCATGCCACATTATCATCAGTTTGTTTCGTTTGTTGCGTTTCAATAGTTTGTTTTTTGAAGTTCAGCTACCTTGCATCGCAGTCAGTTATTTACAAGAGTGTGTGTGTGGAGCGGTATGATGCTTGTTGATTGAATCAGCCATCGTATTAACGCCGACTCTACAGCTACCCGTCCCGGTGTTTTCGGTTTTCACGTCAACAAAAATTAATTAACCCCTTTCAAAAAGGGCCAAGCAAAAGAAGGGTGACGAATGTAGAAAGTCACGCCGCGCGTTTTTTACATAATAAACATTTTCAAATAAACACTAATAAACAGTGAAAACGTGTGTTCCACCAGGGGGTAGATTGTTGGTGGCTTGTTGGTGCTAAACGGGGAAGGGGGGTGGTTAGAAGCAATACTACCATTACCATGATTGCTTTGAGAAGAGCCTAGTCACCGAATCGTGAAATCTGTCAATTGCATCCTGGAGGAGTTGAAACGTGCGGCGATTTGTGCAATGTTCATTACGCTCTTCATTTATATTCTTCAACAAATCACGCCACTGCTTGACCGTGTCCACCGCATAGATTGTCTTCATCGAACGTGCCATGTGCACCGCATCAATTGACTTTGTACATTTGCGTTGGCGAATGACGCGCTAAATTATAACGCTTGGTTACAAACTTTGATAATATTGGACTGGTTGTAATAAAGTGAAAAAATATAATTTCATTTCCAAGTTCACTTTGATATAAAAAAATCTAGAGTGACACAGAGCAGCAGAGCACGGTGCAATATCTAATAACATGAACGTGGTGAACTCTGTATGTTTCATCCCCTTTCACCACCACCGGCGCGTAAAGTGACGGGCCATGTTTATGCCGAAAGGGGGGTTTTGAAAGTGACACGTGACTAGGCGGGGGCCAGCCCGAAAAAATGCTCAAACTTGACTCCTTACCCGCGCATGGTTCATCGCTCGATTGCAAAGTGTGTTTTTGCGCTTCTGCAACGAGTTTCGCATTCGATCACCCAAGTTTTTGCCCTCTGTTTCCTGGATCAAGTCGCAGACTGTATACGATAGTTTGAATGCTTGTTTGTCGTCATCATTCTCCCCCTGACACTGTACAAAGTTCTTCACCGAGAGCCACGAGTCCAAATTACGCACTGTCCACTCGGTCTCAGTCGGGCAATCGTCAGCCGCATTGCGACCATGTGAGAAGGCCTCGCCAACTGGATTTATAGTGGTCGAGTTCACCACTTGCCACATTTGCAGTAGTTCATTGAACTGGATCTGATGGTCATCATTCGACACCCAAATCGGTCGTCGCCCCGCCTGGTCCATTCGTTTGAAAGCGCGTTTCTGACCAAATACATGCGATTCGATCATTTCGCAGCAGGCATCGAACTCTTCATACTCTCCGCCATCGTCATCAAACTCACCTGCCATTGTCACGGATTCTGAGGCGAGCTCTTTGGTGAACTTTCCCCCACCCAGCTCACGATCGGCCGTGACTGGTGCGGGTCGAGCTGAACGTAGTGAGCTGTTGGTCTCTATTCTTTCGTTTAAAAAGTACTCACCACTCTGTGTTGGTGGGCCAAAGTTGACATGGATGCGTCCGTCGACGGCCATGATCAGTGCGACTTTAGCGAACTTCATATTATATATCTCGGGTTATTTTATTAAGTAAAAGTGATTAGACTAGTGAGTGAAAAATGTATGCGTTATAACTCGGGTTGCTGCTTGCTCAAATTGAGTATCGTGGTGGAGGAAGGTGGTGCTGAGTTGGAGGACCAACAGTCACCCATCCTCCTCTCATCTGAGTCAACCTAAACTTCGTTTAAGCTGAAGTAGCTAACAATTGCATCAATGGCTAAAGTCAAGACTACTTCTTAAAATGGTTAGTTAACACTTCGTATTGACAATACATCGCATATTTGTTATGTGTGAACAAATCGTCTGTAATAGGCGCTCACCCCATGTTCAACAATAATTACCACCTCATACAAGCCAGGGTGGTCAGTTTAGAATGAGGGAGCAGCAGCCATGACTTTGTGATAATGTTGGAGTCGATTTGATAAGAGCAATGTTCTAAATGATGTGACACGTTATTGATGAGTTATTATATAACATTAGCCAGAAAGTTCATCATTTTGAAAGTGCGTAGCCAAAGAAGCAGCACACGGGCTGTCTAATAGGGCTAATCACTTGACGTAGAGTGCTTATCCTTAATTGTTCCCAACTGATCATCCACACTTGATTTAAGCTTTTCCTTCGACGGTGAAGGATACAACGACACACACACCAACACACCCGCCCGGGTCAACTTATAAGCATCTAAAATGAGAGGCGTGTAAGCTGGCGCGCATTACAAGTATGTTGTCTATAGGTCTAAGGTTGTTTCAGTTATGAATGAATTTAATCGCAAAAATCAACCGTCACACTTCTCACGTTGTCCCCACACACATATCCCCACCACTCTGCGCTACCCTGGCCGTTACGACTGGAGACTGCCAAATGCAAATTATGTCAGCCCTGTGGTAAGGGGGTGGCTTTTGATGAAACGATATTCGGTTTCTTTCTGGCTCTGTATGTGACAACTATGATATGAACACTCGTTTTGATAAGGACGCCGGACCACGTTGCACAAATGAACCTAGTGGTTCTTATCACAACTGATATGGATTTTGTGGAACATAAAATTGACTGTATAATTTATGCAAATCGACACTACTTCAGCTTTACGTCATGTCAAATGACTGTAAATAAACGTACAATTATCAAACCAATCACACTACAAGTACAACAACAAAACACACCGGAGAACATGGAATTGAGATTAATAAGTTTATTACTTTTCACGGACCCGCTCGACAAACGGCGCAACAAAGTCAGAATGTCGAATGCCGAAGCTATACTTGGCTGCTTGTGTTTTGTTAATTGAGACACGTTCGGGACTGTGTGCACCGGGGCCTGGTTTCTTTGTCGTGTCGCCCGGTTGAAGGTTTCGTCCAGTCATTGAGTAAACATGTTGTCGGTAACGATAAATAGATGGATCAATTGTATTATATGTTCCAGGGCCAGGAGTCTTTTTCAAATCTGAAGTGAAAATAAAATTAGAAACATCCAATTTCATGTTAAATGTTGAACTAACCTTCACTAAAGCTGCCATATCGCGAGCTCATCGAGTAAGCCGGTGCCGAGTTCTTTGTCTTGACATTGCTGCCAATCTGCTCCGAGAGCACGTACGCGGCGGGACCGGGCGAGCTTTGGGTCAGGTTACCGGTGGTGCGCGCCGAGAGCGAGTACGAGGGCGCCTTGCGGAACACCGTGTTGACCATTTCGGGCGCGTAGGAGCCGGGACCCGGGGTTTTTAAATTCTGTTTTTAAAAAGTAGGTTAATTTTCAAACTAATCCCAGTCACTGTAACGAAACGAGGAGCGTACCTTGATAGGGCGATGACGTCCGTAGAGGGAGTATTGTGGCGTACCATCCCGTCCACGTCGTGTAATGTTCGGCCGGACAAAGTGAGCCGGACCAGGCGAACAATCCGAGCTGAACTGACGATGCCGCGTGCCAAACGAGTACGCTGGCGCCTTATCCTTTCGCATATCGTGCAAATCAGAGCCAATTGCGCCCGGAAGGGCGTATTTCGGCCCCGGGCTCTTCATTGACGCGCCAATGGGGCCACGCGGGCGATGTGGGCGCCATGTGCCAATCAGCTATGGTGACGAGTTAGGTAAGTTCTTAAAAGCTTTATTTTAATTCTTACCACCGTGCTTTCTTTTTGATCGGCCATCAAGGTTAGGCAGCCAGAATTCCAAACTGAATACTTGTTCGTCTCGAATTGTTGATTTTGTCGTCAATTCTAGAACATTTTATGAACTTGAAAAACTACTCACGGTAAGTGGAGCATATTTTCCATGTGTTGGGAAGTATTTAGCAGCGACGGCTAGGCAGTCGTGATTTACTGCATCCGCTAAGTGAACAGCAGCTTTGTGGTGTTTTTAGTTGGGGGTAATTACCGTGTGTGTGTGATGTAAAGATCCAAACATCTTCCCTTGTCAGATTATTAAATTGAATGACTCCCAAAAGGGATGAAACTTACTTTAAAAGGGGCCTCTGAAGTTACCACTTCATTCTACTAGACAGAGATGTATTACGCACTTATCAATCTACTATTTGGTGTCCAATGCTTCTTATATGACGAGGTTAATTACTTAAAACTACCCTTTATTTTACGGCCACTAAGTCGCCTAATTTTTGTCCATATAATATGGACCATATTAGCTACTTCAAAGTGTGGCACTTGGAATACAGGAAACCATTCATGTTGTTAAACTTATAAAAAAGTCTACAGTTAGGCCAAAACTTCCGCTAACATTGTCACTGACAAGAGTTGTGGGTGCCAAATAATAACGGTGTCCCTGGCACTTGAAAAACTAATCGTTATTCTTAGTACTACTCGTATGATAACACTGACAGTAATTCAACCGATGAGGCGTACAACAAAGGCGTACGGCCTGATTTGAGCGAAGATCAGAGCCAGAGCGAGGTAAGAGAAAGAAAAAGAGGATTAATAATCATCAAACAGGCTTTTTGCTTCAAATGTGACGCCAGCGGTGGGATCTGCATCAATGAAACCAGCTCAGGAGCGGTGCTTTTAAACCTTTTTTCGCTAAGTGTATGCATTTTTAGTCGATTTAGCTTCGTATCTACCCCTCTTTGCTCAGTCGCTCCCTGGTCAAACTTAATTACAATTGACATTCCTTTTTTGTTTCGATTCCAAACTCCCCGCGACTCACTATGCTCGTTCTTACATTGAATTATGATAGTGAACTTGAATGATCGATTTCTATAATTAAACGTCTATACGTTGCCTTTGATCTGGTTTTTGAAGTCAAAACAACAAAAGAAAACGTAGACCCTAGTAGTCGACTACAGTACGTAGTACGCCTTCTTACTAGGCGACGAACGACAGTCGACGCACTTATCGATGCACTTATCTGTTCGTCAAGACACACAGAAATGCCAACTGATGAACTTGACAATCAGTGTACGTCGCCAGCTTGTTGTAGTTGACCTACTAAACATGTTTACAGATTGAACAGCACAGACAAAACGTTCGGCGACAAGTCAGTGACAGCATCTGGCTTTGGCACGTTACGTTTGAACTTTTTTCCTCATTGGACATTTTACACACTTGTTTATCGTAATTTGTTGAAAATAGCGCCGCATTGAAAGCAAAAATGACGTGCACGTGCGCTCACTTGGGCGATTGCGATCCGGCTTACTCGGATCCGTTTTTAAAGCGAATCGCCTGTGACAATAGCGGCATCAAATACGAATCACTTTGTTTGTTGCTGCTGAGCAAATGCGACCGCATGGTAAGTTTCCGGTTCTGACGTTTCGATTTCTAACCAAAGCCCATTTCTGGGTTGCGACTGGATTATAAAACGTGGTGACGAATAAACGGTGGTCACATGTTAGAGATTTGGGAAGACGTGAAGGGGTCACGCATTCAGTTTTGACACTAACAAAGGGAGTTTATTGGATAAATAGCCGAGGCAAGAGGCTCCGATTTTATTGAACGAAACATTCATTAATTTTCAAGTATAATAAATATAATTCATCGTCGACGACGGGGCCCTCTTCGGACTCACTGTGTGTGTGTGTGTGTGTACGCTGTACATAAGGTGAAGACGAGAGTGACCAGTATGTGACAAGAGTGCATTTCTTTTTTTCTTTCTTTTTTTATAACAAACTTTGGAGAGCAGGTCAGAGGCCCCATTTCAACCATAAAAGCCCCGATCGTCGACTCGTGACTAAGGCTCGTTTCGAGGAATTGAACCAAATTTAGAAAGAGGTGGAAATCACTCCAATATTCAGATTCAAGTGAGGTTTTGTCAAGGTCCATTCTCCTTGCCCGGTCGCTCGTTTTCTTTTTCTTTATCTCGGTGTGTATATTGAGTTAATATTAATACTGATTTTATTCACTATTGCGACGTTGGATCAGACCTCATTTTCGACATTGGGCATCACTCTCACACCACTCGGGAACGCATTCAGAGAAGGATCTATTTTTCAGGAGGACAATCTATATGAAGTAGATTGTCGAAACGATACAAAAGTCACCGTCAAGTATAATCCCGACGTATTAACCGACGACGAGCAATTGTTGACGAGTTCGGGCTCGAATCCGAGCACGCGTCCCACCACGATTACTTCCATTAATAATACTACCACTGGTAAGTAGATGCTTTACAGATGTAAAACCAACTAATTTATCTGCAATAGCCGACATGGCCGCCAACGTGACAACGACGATAGCGACGACAACCACCAAAATTGCCAAAATAATTGCCAAAACCTCGCCAAAAGTAAGTCAATAAAACAAAAGACAATAACCGAACACGGCTAACCACACACAAAAAACAGAACAGGGTAAAAACCAAGGAAGAGACCGAGCAAGATGAAATTGACAATGGCTCCAAATCGGCCACGGTCGTCCTGGTCGTCGTCGAGGTCTGCTGCGTCGTCATACTTGTCTTTGTCCTGGCCCTCAGGCACTGCGGTCGTCAATAGTGACCATTGACAATAGTTTAACTTAATAGTCCGGCGAGCCTCTCGGCCAAGTCAATTAGATTTTCGTCGACCGTTGGTATAGCTACTACAAGGCGCGTACACAACGCAACGCCGCCCACGAGCCGCTTGATCAATCCATCAAGGGTTCGCGTGACTCAACCGAGGCGAAGATTGCCGAGACATCACAATCGCCGCAACAGCAGCAGCAGCAAGAACCGGTCCTGGTCCCGACCAAGGTCGTCTCTGTAAAAGCCTGAAGTGCAACAACATGCCTGTAATGCAACAACTGTAACAACACCGAAACAAATAAACTTATTTTGACTAACTGTCGTTAAAACCGAAAAGAAACAAAATGAATGACCATGCTTTTTATGTATTTGACTCAATAGGCCACTAGCCTAATAAAAGAGCTCTATCTTCATACAATCTGAGGCTCTCTGACAAATAACCCCATTTTTAACAGCCGGCTCTTTTTTTTGCTCGTTGAACGATAATTTCGAAGACACATACCACTTTCACGGACACAACAGAGAAAAAAGTGACAGACAATCGAAAAACAAAATGAAGATAAAGTCGTCAATAAAGAAATCAAAGGATGCAAAGGTAATCGAGCAAGAGTGAAGTTATGAGCGACAGCTGTCACGCTTTATTGCGGTATTGTTTATGGCGGAACACACCGGTACGACT
>SCLD01175317.1:0-20095 GCA_004367895.1 Oikopleura longicauda
TCTAGCGATTTTATATTGTTTATTTAAATGCAAAATATCGATTTGACCAGTTCAACTATAGCTTTGGATGTCTATATATAAACTTGAACAACGTGCCAAACATTAACTTTGCCAAAGCATTTAATGTGACCGTTTTTTTACGCTGATTATGATGAAAAGATAAATCTTGCAACCGCTGCGTTTCGAAGAGTATTTCAGACTGAAATTTAATGATAAACCATGTGATGGGATTTTGCGACATTTATATAGGCAAATTATACCTTATTGTCACTTTAATTTGTGTAAGCTCAAGATCATGTCGATCACTCTTATATGTCACAACAAGTATATGTGTAACTTCCGGCTCAAGTGGGTTTCTCTAATTTGTGCAAGTTCCAGGCCAACTGGGTCACTCTATATAAGCAAGCTCTTGTAAAGGTGGGTCATTCTCTTGTGTGCAAATACTGGGGTCACTCCAATGTTTGCAAATTCTGGACCAAGTGGGTCACTTTCCTATGAATTTCTATATTATATTTTAATGAAGCTTGTGCTAGCTCAAACTATCATGGTATCTACCATTCTCAGTATCTCTTCACCGCAAGGAAAGAATGCTAGCTCCCTTGCAAACTGTTTCAGTCCTATCATCTGAGTCATTTCTTATTTGTTATAAATTGTTGCTTATTATATTGTTGTAAATAAATGAACGTTTTGTTTCTTTATTTAAACGGATTGTTTGGGCTCACATTCCGGAGCAACTCCCAATCGTGTCTTCAGATCTCTTTTCGGTCCTCTCAGATCTCATGATCTGTTGATATGTTCAAGCATTTATTTGCTGATCTGTAGTTTATAAAACAGATCGTCGGGATAATAATCAAAATGAAGTTTCATAAGATGAGTTGTTTATAATAATTCATACGGTTTTAGGGGCGAAATGTGAGACTGATAGGATAGAACATCGCATGTTCTATTAAATATAGCCTAATTGTCGCGTTTAACCTTATTCAGGGTCTCTTCAATGAGATAGTGATATCAACCATTTTTATCCAATAAGATGTTTCTGAAACAAATTAACACAGTCGTGCTGCACGGTCGGTCGTGAAATTACCATTCAACCTTCGCTTAAGCTGTCACACTCGTGAAATTTCTTAATTTGCAGTCATACTGGAAATGCATATAATCTCAACAACTGATTCAAACATATTTAACACGATAATGATTTAAGAAACAAAAAAGCAGACAAGAACACAAAAACTGATTGATTCTACTTTAGCGACAATAAATATGGTTGTCACGATCAGCGTGACGCGGACAAAGACATGATTGTCTACAGACACCCGTGTCGCACCGTGTCTGCAGAATAGGACGCGGACAAAGGCACGCTCGTATTTTAAACCCACAGACGCAGACACAGACAAACAGCAGACACGCTTGTCCGCGTCACTCTGGTCACGGTTATTGTTTTTCTTTTATGTCATCTTTTCAAGACAATGAATGGAATTTTGTACCATGTAATCTTTGTGCAATTTTGAAAATAAGATTCGATGATTTCTTGCGAATAATAGGTGAATATTGGGTTGGGAGTATTAATGTCCCCAGAATTTAATTTCCAAAGATCTCGTATAATATTTTCGAAATAGGTTAGTTTGCTATGGGTCTACAATTATTCAGTGTGAAATGGTTCAGATTTGATTTACCAAAACATAACCTTTCTATTTTGATTTAAACCCTTTTCAATGCTCATTTCCAGTCATATTAAGTTTTCACTATTCTCAGATATGTTATTGATGCCATTCAATCGTGGGAAACAACGGAACTTTCACCCCTTTTGACCCACTTTCAAAGTGTTCTAAATATCTGTTTTTATTTTGATACCTCGTATCATATGAGTCCTATGACTGGATTATAGAATACCATCAGATATCGTGGAAGCCACAATTATAGAATGAAAGTATAATTTGATTACAAAATGAATAATCTTGGTATTTAGAATTGAAAAAAAGAATTTTGAATACGTCGATGCGGTCAATTATACCCGTCATGAACGGAATGTTGACCTTGAAAATAGCTTTGGTTTTTGAGACAGTATTTACTCAAACTAATTCTGGAAAGCGTAACATGGCTGTATTAAATTGTTATTTTCTATCTAAGATTTCGAAAGATGAATTGAATAAGAAGTGTAATTCTTGTCACGTTTTAGATTTATTTATTTTTATTTTGACAAAACTGCTTATTGAACTAAACCACTTGAATTTTGAAATTTTCAGTCGAAATCTCGATAGACAACGATATTGAATAATTCGGATTTCTGACAATTCAAATGAATTGATAATAAGATTTCAAAATGTGATTTCAACCATGGTATCCTTTCTTAAGAACTCACGGAAATGGAAAAAACGTTTGAATACAAGTTATCAGATCAGCATTGATTGATGTGTTATACGCATTATGGGCCATAATTTATGGCTTTAGATATGTAAAAATCTCAGATTTTTTTCTTAATTAGAATTTTGTATTTATCTATTTTGAACTAATGGCTTCTACTGAAACTGATTTGACCTGCGAACTGAAGACCTTCTTATCACCTTCTCTAGAGGATCACTTCACACTCTTCATTCCGAAACATCATGTTTGTTTTTAATCAACAAAACTGTACCTACTGTTGTACTTACGACACGTTCGTTTACAGTGATGATGGATATTGCGAGCAAAAACTTTTTCTAGTGAATAATATAATAGTATGGTTTGGTTTGTAAATAGATATTCAGTGCGAGAAAAGCGCTTATTTGACATAAAAGGTAATTATTTATATGCGTTTATACGGTTAAATAATTGTACTTAATTGGGACCGTGCTTTTAAATTTCCGGATTTGGACACGTGATCAGCTTAACAACCGGGTTGCTAGGAACCAGTAATAAAAAGATTTCCCATGAAATTGACACTGATATGTTCGACAAATTCAACTTTTTCTGTCGGAATGACATAAACCTTGCTCATGAAATGGACAAAAACTTTCGCGATTCCATGGAAAATTATTTGATTAACAATTCCTAGTATCTCCGATTCTATCACTTAATGTTGAAATCGGTTATTAAGGACGAGGGTGAGGGTGATCACGTGTGCCATTTCGGAAATCTAAAATGCACAGGCACATGTAACATGTTACTAATGATTAGGGACGCAATTGTTATGAAACAGTGAATAAAATTGAAGTTAATCTATTCCTGCATATTAATGATAATTTTAGTTTATTTTGAGAACGTCATTTAGAATTAAACTATTTGGTCAAGGGTTATCAATGCTTTGCGGACTTTGGAGATGGCCTAGATATACATCTATATGTAGGTACATATATTGCACAGTGCGATAACAAACAGCTTAGATAACAACCTGCTAATAACTTAGAGTAACAAGGTCATGTACAAAAATTGAATCTAGATCAAGCAACATGGTACAGTATTAACAAAGTATCATTTCTCCAATTTCATGTCCTCATTCAAAGCCAAAATGAAATGAATAATATTCCTGTCGAATTTGCTGCCGATACTTCTTTACTCCACACGTTCGTTGAAGATGGCCATATTACTCGGCCCATATTACTTTCATGAATTCCTTTGATCATGTTTAAAAGAGACAAAATTATTTTGTTAAGATTTTCACGTTTTATTTTGTTAGTATTACGTAATAATCGTTACGTAACATTTGAATCAGGTTCCGTTTTAACGGGTATATACAATTTCGTTTTCGTAGCGTACGTTGTTAATCCATGTACGGCTTCATATTTACACATTTGAGGTAATTTACACTTTCAGGCTTCGAAAATTTTCACATTTTTCGGAAGAATTTTTTTAGGAAGTTTTTGATCGAAATTCATTCGAGTACTGCATTTATTGAGATCCAGATTTTTCGATACTGACACGTGATTCAGTGTTAAATCGCCCGTCGAATAGATCTAAAGAAAGTTCAGTTTAAGATTTGTAAGATTTTCGAACTAAAATGTGGTCAGGTTGATAAACATCGAAATAAAAGAAAGATTATGGCTTTCGCGGTACTATATCTTTTAGTATCCCTTCGTCGTTCTAAGGCCAAATTTTAGGCCACGTATATATTTGACCTCGTTTACCTCAAGTAGAGTTTGATGGATATATTACCTTTAGCTTTTGAGAATGATTGAGAGATAGGTTCAATGCAAACTGAATTAGAAAGAATAGGTTCTGTACCAGGAACGAGAAGTGGTCCAACAGCTTTCCAGAGTTCCAAAAATGCTTTTCTGGTATCGGCATCATAATCACCATATAAATTGAAAATAACATCACGGAAACTAAAAAAAAAGCTTGAGTTCCCAAACGAGAAAAGATCCCGAAAATTCTATCCATCAAAACTGTTATCTTATCGAAAATCTTGATCATTCGAAAGTGTGAACTAACCTCATTGACTTCCAGCATGCTCCTCGTGCAACACATGACTCTGATAGGTCTTCATCTACCTGGACTATCTCGTCACGCGATGGCGCGTATGTTTGAATGAGTAAATATGTATTTGAACATTCAGTAATATCCATTTTCGAATGTTTTGAGTCATGTTGGTAGCTTCCAAGCATTCCATTCTTACCCAAGCTCACCATAGCATCAAAACGCTTATTTGCTTCAATAACGGGCTCTGATTGGTCAAGAATATTCAAAGTAAATCCTGATAGGACAACGGTACGACAAAATCTAGCTTCTGGTTGATCGAAGCAAAACCACGTGAGAACATCATTGATTGCTTCAAGTAGTTCGATCGCATCTGTTTCAGTTGATACGTGACTTTATAAGCTTGGCGAATTATGATTTGAGATAAGTTATGGATTTAACTCCCCAGTGACAATTGTCCTATCTCAGGAAATTTTTCCCTTTTGGGCTCAAATGAAAACCGTTCTCACGGCGTCATGGTATGATTTCTGTAAAAACTTTCTACCACGAAATCCAGATCATCAGTTCTAGTATTTTTGAAAATTATTTATATTTTAATAACTTTTATCGGGAAAAATCTCTGTCACTGGGGAGTTAAATAGTGCATAGGTTGACCCTTTATACTTTGCCTAGTGGATATTTAGTATGTTAAACTAAGATGGGTGTTAACTAGGAAGTAATTCGGATACTGATTCATATGAACTGCTGGGCGTGTTTATCACTTCATAAATAGATTAACCAGTATACCATATTTAGGGATATCGACGCGGTAAATATTTCATTTGAAATGAAACAGTTATAATTTCCATGTGATCCGAAACATAAACACAGTGAAGTGAACCGGTTCGAATGGTTTGAACCTGTTTAAACTGGTTCTAAAAGTCTTTATAAAACAAAGCTTAGTCCGTAGGTTTTGAAGAGAAGTTCATCGCATGTTGGAATAAGAACATTTTCAAAGGCTTCATTCATGCATGTCATTGGCTAGAAATACATTTTAATTTTATTTCCTTATCATAATACGATAATCGTATTTATAGAAGAAGTTGAATAATCAAACTTTTATGGCTAAATACCTCGATTTTGGATTCACATGCGACTTCAATTCGACGAGTCAGCTGAGAAATAAAATTGATCCAAAGATGAATTTTTGTAGCTTTTGACTGTTCGATTTCTTCAATTTCTTTACCGCGATTAGCAATTTTCAAATTGATTTTTGGTGCTCCAGACTAAAAAAATGATTGTAGGGTTCGATGGCGCTAGAGAAAGTTATTGCGACGCCAACGAGCAGTTCGAAATTACCTCTTCGATGATATCAACAGATGATTGTGATCTCATTGGTTCCAAATCCAGCGAAATAATTTCGCTTCTTGGACTCGGACTATTATCGATTTCGAAGTCAGAACTTTTGAAGTCTTTTTCGTCGATATGATTAGTTGAGTTGCTGATTTGATTTTCAATTATTGAAAAAACAGATTTGAAACAATAGATATTAGATTCATCAGATACGTGCCAGCAGCAACCTAAATTAAACAAAATGTCATTGAAGAAGTCATGTGACAGTCATGTAATTACTCATGTGATCAAGAAAAGTTTTGTGATGATCATGTGACATACATGTGACATACATTTGACACACGACCATCGTTTTAGAAGTGACTGAAGGTTCATAACATTTACAAAACATCAGTGGTTTTAGAAAATCAGTCAAACGGCAAGTTACATACGCTATTGCGTAGGCGGTTACTTACCAGTCATTTCAGCGCAATCTGATTCGCTGAGACCAAAACCACAACTTTCTCGTTCTTCTGATTCGACTTGACATTCACCAGTATTTGGGTATGGATCACGTGATTTTGGGGATGAGTCATAACATTCACTCGCGTAGGAATCAAAGCAACAGCCTGCAGTTTCACATTTCTGTTTGCCTACGCCTTTGAGTCCACTGAAACCAGAACAGGTTGCACGATCTACTGGATTGATATTTTCGCAACGATCTCTTGGACAATGATCCCCTTAAAATGTCATTATAAATATATCAAGGTCATGTTTCGGTTATTTGACACACAGATGGCCAGTCTAGATGGTTCAGTTCCGACATGGCGATAGAACGTGACATTCACAGTATGACACAATTAAAGTAAAACTGACACACTTAGAAATAGTTCTTGAAATATCTTTGGTAACCTTTCGCGTTAGCAACATGATAATAAGTTACCACAAGTTGATACTACTGTTACCCTCGTATATTTTTGGACCAATCAAATTCCATGACTCATAGCAGTAGTCTTGTACGGTTTAGTGCAGTATCATATGACATCAAATTGGACATTTAAAAAATGGAAAAATTAAATTGAACCATAAGTTATTGTTTAGAGAAATACATTTATACGGTATAAAATCATACTCATTGATACGTGAAGTGTACTTGATGATACACATGGTTAAGTTCCTGTTCCAGAAAGTTTCTAGAATTGCAATCACATCCACTTTGTTCAATGTATAGAACGGAAACGATTTACATGCGAATAAATCTCTTTAGATCAATTTTACACACAATTACCAGTTAATCCTTATAAAGACGTTTTTATGACCTAAAGAGACCTCAAAGTTTAAAAGAGTACATTTTTTATCTAAAATGATGTTTCTAAATTAAGCCAATTTGTAAAAATGTCGAAACGTGTTAAAATAATCGTTAATTACCTATTTCATTTATTTTCACACGTTTTATACCACTTTAAGAAGTTATGGGTGGAGACCCTAACTACACCAAATTGATTATTACCGGTATTCAAGACAGCCCCGGTACAATCAGGAATTACATACCATCACATATAATGTGCTATGAGTTCTGTGCAACTGCGTATTTGATCTATTGTCAAGACTTTACAGGGGCTAATAAAGATTATACTGAATAATCTATACTGTATAGACTATACAGGGGCTAATGATTGAATCAAAAATTGTCTAAATAAAATGTGATTATATTGATCACACCACGTGAGCTCGAAAGTGACACTCACTTTCCTTTTACTACGTAAATAATGGATCATCCAACCAATTAATAACGCACATTTGTAACATGTAACAAATGTAATTCATAAAAAGTATGTAACGTATAATATTGTCGTATAGAATGTATCTACAACTGATTTTGTAACTTTTAAATGGTGATGCTTGAGAAAATTTATGACCTAAAGAACATTAGAAAGAGTGAATCAAATGGTTTTCTGCTTCTTCGAGTGAAGCAGCTTCACTAGAGCTAATTTAGATTATTTTTTAAACCATAAAATATGATATCATTTTTTATCAATCGAAATATAACATAAAAACTAGGATACCCCCACTTTATGCTTTTTGCCGGGAATACTACCAGAAGTGGCCACCTTTTTTGACGAATTCAAAAATGATGATAGATTTTTCATATCCAGGGCGTTTTTGTCAAAAATCATCTTTTTTATACTCACAAAAAAAATTAGTGATTCTCAAGGTACTAATAAAACTTCGTTTGATAAATTTAAATATAAATTATATAAATAAAAAATAAATTTATATTAATATTAAATATTATATTAGACTTTTAACACCCATGGTATTATCGGCGAAAATAACCTTTTGCTTATTCCACTACGACGTCGCCCGGATTCCCATATTTTGGACTGATTAAAAATTTCACCGGAACCAGATTACGAAAAACAACGGTAAAGGGCTGAAACCGCGAAGAAAAAATTTGAACATCGGGAACGGACGGGTATCCGACATTGGTTTCCGCTGAAAGCTTGGCCGTAATATTTATGAAATCAGCGTAATTTGGGCTTTAATTTGAGGGATCACAAGTGAACTCAACGATTTGCGCCGTTTTTTTTGTATATAAAATTTGATTTTGAGATTTTTCCGATCAACTGAATCAAGATTACCAACTTTTTATAAAAAGTATTTTGGTCGTAACGAACAAGTTTCCTAAAATCTCCATAAAAATTGAGCTCAATTCATCGAGTGAAAATATTTGAAATTTCATGAGCTCATAATTCGTATGAGATTCGTAAGACTGCACCCGACCTATATTCAAAAATTTCACAGTCAAAAAAGTCCCCCCTTAGATACATCCCTTCATCTGTCACATTTGTGACACATCGGCACATCTGTGTAATCGAAAATAAATTGATATTTAAGGAGTCATTCTTAGATTATAGGGTCAACCTGAGGGTTGGAGGCTTAAAACTTACAGGCTTCTTTATAGCAATGTTGTGCATTATCATCCCAGCAGCAACCAACTATTTGGCATTGATCAGCTGATCGCGCTTTACCGCACGTGAATCGATTCGAAGGGTGAATCACACATCTGTCTTCACAATAATTTTCGTCGAAATTATCAGAAATTATATTTTCGTGTTTTGGAGCGCCAAAGAGACTTCGGAACAGCTCCCTCAAGCGATCAGTTCGGGATATCTGGACTTCCACTTGACGTTTTTTTCGTTCTGAAATAAAGAGTTATTTCCACTTTATCAGATTATGGTTCCTGTTTGGATTACCGAGTGATCAATGATTTATTTCCAAATTTAATGAAACAATGAAAATTCTATAAACTGACTATGATTTAAGAATCTCATAGTATTATGATACGTTACAGTTCCACGGTGTAATCCGCATGAATAACACGTAGTCAAAAATGAAATTGAACGGTATGGAACTGAGTTTAACGGAACTTAACCCAGGTTATAACAAAAAATTGATTTGATTTCCAAATAACAATAATAATAGGATTTACTGGGATTGAGTACGTTTACTTGGCAACCGTTGAGGATATTCTAGAACCGTTTGTTCTTCCACCATTTTATCAAAGCTTGCCACAAAGTTAACCACTCTTTACCACGGTTTTACCAGAGGTTTGTCTTAACCGCGTTCTTGACCAATGAGGCGTCACTAAGCTCATCCTTCATTATCCTTTCAGAATTCTCGGCAACCAGATCTTATTATAGGTGGTCACGGAGATGAATTTCGAACAAATAATTTCAAACCAATAAGGTCTTAAAAAGCCATTTATTTCACGTTAATAACTTATCTTCCAACACCAATTTTTAAAAGCCAGAAATGACCATTTTGAACCGAAAGTGACCATGCTTAAGGGTGCCCCACCCGATTCGGTCGATGTTGGCCAAAATGAACCAGACTTTGAATTTATACTGATTCGACCATGGAGATCATCAATTTCGTCAACCGTCTTTTCTCATCTGCTCGGTTCGAGAAATACCGTGTGGTCCCGAAAATACGGTAACTTTTGAAAGACTGTATTTTTGATCTTAAACGTCGACCATTAATAACTGACCACTGCCTATTTATATTTTGAGACGTGAGATAATCGATTTAAGGGTGAAGTAGTCAAATAGTTTCCGATTTTAAAAATTCATTTCGCTGGAAGGCAAAGTTCGCATTCCATAATTGGAACTTGCTCTTTTAGAATTTCTAAAACGCCTATAAACTGAATTTTCCATTAATCGAATATTTCCGCCAATCAGGTGGTTCAGCTACGATTATTTTAATATCATTTGTTTTACAGATGTCAAAAATTTGTAGATTTTTGCTTTTTTTATCCGGACCTGGACACAGACCGTTTCTATTTTTTCCAGCTACTAACTATGACTTGAAGCTAAAATTGAAAACGTCTTACATAGTTTTTTTGTAGAATTATCAAAATTTGACCATGTTGACCAAAATTGAGGAAAAAGTTATCAAAAATTGACATTAAAAATCGAGCCTATCTAAGTAAACTAAAGGCATGAATTTAAATCTATGGCCTGAAAAATTCCAAAAATTCCAGCAAAATAGCATTTTTCGATAGATTTTTAGTACAGATAAGAAATACGGTATGACGCATTAGGGGTGTAACAAGCAAATAATTTCCAAGGATAAGCTATTACTTAGATACCACGTGTACAAAATAATGTTATTTTGTGAAACCATAAAATTGCTTTCAAAATAAATCATAAATTCAATTATTTTTTATTTTGATTTTTAAGTTTGCAATTCTCACGTGGATTCGAATAAGCCAGTTTGAAAATCATGAAGATGTACTGGATATCCAATCAAAAAAAGCAAAATAATATATCCTGGAATTTTCGCGTCATTTTTCGTTCATGTTCTAAAGTGAAAAATCTGAATTTAGAAAATACTGTTCGCACTAATCTTAAATATTCAAACATTTGAAACATTTGACCACACCAACTTTGAGAAATCGCCATTTCGTCTCAATCGTGGTTATTTTCTGGATCATTAGCGTTCATTCATTTTAGGAATTTGGATTTGAAATCAGAGGGAGTAATTCGGGGCTCCATTTTTACCACTCGGTTAAAATTCTTGTACATCGTGTGTACCTATACGGAATTCACTCTATGTATTCCAAAAATTCTAGAATTAGAAAAAAACTAGAAAAATGAAACGGAATGAAACGGAATCGATCGGAATTAAACGGATTTAAACGTGAATGAATGCACACGAATCCAGAAGTGCTCGTACTATGTTGTTGCGGCAGTTATAACGAATCTAAAATACAATCGCATCGCATTTTTGGTGATTACATGCATCTTCGTGACTCGAAAATAACATTTTTCGGTGAAAATGTTTTAAAACATTTATGGCTAAAGGTTATTTTATTTTACCATTCCAAAATTATGACCGAAAGAGTCTATATCGCTAGGATATTTTTTTTTAAATGAGCTAGTATTTGGTTTCTGGGGGGTTTCTGGAGTGAGCAATCACGTGGTTCCAAAATTTTGAAATTCTGACCATGTTTGACCCAGGAAGGCCCCCTCCTCAAAATTGGTGGTTATCCCAGAAACCCCCCAGATCTGAAATATGACACCTCAATTCGAATTTCGAAATCCTAGCGATATAGGTACTTTGGTAAAGATGAAAGTTTATCAAAGTGGCGAAAATAAGCATTTACCGTACTGTGAAATACTTTATAAAAAGTTGAGTGCAGGTAGAACATACCGAAAAAACAAAAAAAAATTGACTAAAGTGGATCCAAACCGTGTATAGAACGATCATTTAAGTCGTGTCGAACCGTAACAATAACCAAATGAGGTGCTTTCGTAACCGTGAACCTCGTGGTAATTCTTAATGAAGAACTTTTCTTACATTCTCATGTGGTCGACTTACGAATCAAATTCTTGATCTTACCACATTTAAATCTTCCACAACAATAGAACAAGATTTTCGTTCAAAAATGCGATAAATAAAAATGCGATTTAGATTCAAAATCACTTTTTCATTTTCCAATTTTTGTCTATTTTGGGCAATTAAAAATAAAGTTGTATGATAATCTCTAAATCCGATTGTCATGGATTTTTAGAGACAATATTCGACAAACAATATTTGGTAATTTTTGGCTTCAAGAAAAGGTATTTTTGAACAAATAAAAACGTGTGATTTGAATGACGTGTGAAGAAATATCATGTAATCGGTGTTATGATATGGTTCTAATTGGATAGAGTAACCATTTTTGATGTGATAGACCTTTTACATATTTTGAATTTACCACGTATAACAGGCCCTTAAATATTAGATTCTGAAAGTTGGAATTTGGAAAAAAATCTGCGAAAAACCAAAAGCCAAAATATCCTTCATTTGATCTCGACCACATTTGACGCGTTTCTCAATCGTGATGCTGTGTCACCGACGCATTCAAACACGAAGAAAGTGCTTCTGTGACACATGTGTGCACACACCACATTACGCCAAAGAATTCTCAAGTTATGTGTCACCTCAGGTGACTCACCTGTCAGGAAACCTATACAATTCAATCTAATGATCAGTAGATTTCAGACTTTATTCGGAGAAAGTGTAAACAGTCTGAACTTCGATAAATTTTTTTGTATCTTATTTCTCATAAAAAAACCCTTACCGCCAGAATCCTCCTAAGGCAGAGATATTCGCAACAATAGTCGAAAAATGGACATATCACATGGGACAAATTTTTTTTCGAAATTCAGACTATCTACATTTTCTTTTATGTTTAGTTTGTCCTATATAATATAATTATTATAAGTAATAACTTGTCTCTAAATACCACAAAAAATATCAAATTATTTGAGAAGAAAATTTCACAGTGACCAATTACTACCAAAATTGCAAAAAATGAGTAATTTTGACCAAAATTGGCTTCTGGTGGTAACTAAGACCATCTTATGGGATAACAATATCATAAATCCCAAACGTTACAGACAAGCAAAGATTTTAAAAAAACTAACTTACATTGAATATGAATAACCATGAAAAATAATTTCTAGTGACAAGTGTGGTTTCTTATTGGTGTCACAAATGTTACAACAGCACAAGTGGAAATATCGAAGTCAAGATTAGAGTCAAAAATACCAGAGATACAAGTTTTAGATACCATGGTCGAATCGGCTTAATTGACCTCGAGTGAACTTACATAGACAGGTAGACTTTCACGGAAAATAACTTATTAACAGATTAGTTATCAGTTTTTATTATTTTAGTTAAGGGTGCATCATCGATAAAATTAAGGTTTTTCAAGTAGTTGAATTTTATTATCAGAATTTCAAGAGACAATTATAGTCCTTGTATGACCTTCAACTTCAAATTTTTAGATTTCAAACCCCAGGAAGCACGTGACAAATGTGACAAAAATGGTAATAATTTTGACACAGATTTGTTCTAAAACATACTCGACCGGATTTATTCAAAAACACGTTTTGTACATCCTTACATAGGTAGATTGTCATAACTCGTCCGGGGAGTTTATTTGTCTGCGGATACATTTATCAATTTCGAAAAAATATTCTGGAGGGGTTCAAACTTCAAATATTTTATATTCGGTAATTTGGAATATCAAGGCATAAACATAGATAAATATACAGTCTATTAGTCTACAGTTTATATATTACTTTTGCATATAGACTATATCATATAGTCTGTATAGACTATATCATATAGAAAAAGTCACCTGCGACAAGGCCAAGTAGATCTCAAGTTCGAACAGTTTATTGCAGTTTTCTATTCGGATAGAAATCTCAAAAATCTCTTTGCGCATTTTTCTAGTTTTCGAACGAAAAATTGAAATTCGTCGGGTCAGGAACATTCAAGTTTAGAACATTCAAAACAGGAATAAATTCCTTGCACTTGAATTTGAAAATGAAAGCCCAACTCGATATATAAGTATCAAAATAAAGTGAACGATCATTTTATTCTTGTTGACATATAAAGTGGTGTTCGTCCTGACTTTGTCCAAATCATCCGACAAAATAGCAAGAATAGAGCGCTCACGCCCACGCTAGCTGGGACATAGCCACCACAAACCCCACTTTATTTTCAATTTAAATGTAGAAAAGCAAAAGAGTTGTCTTGAGGCTATTTGAAGATTGATTTAAATTTCAACATCCAATGCTTTTTTTCTAGTAGAATATCATTTTCGTCCGATCAAAAACAAATCTAATAATGCAAATGACGTTTCACCCCCAAAGTGAAATATCTCAACCATTTTGATTGCTTGAAACCTCTTTTATCTAACAGAATTTACCGCTTCTATCATTTCGCGGTCGCGTTTTCGAATATAGTCTTATTGCTTTTCATGTCACGAGCCGCAAACTTCAAAATTCAAATTTTTTTCGACTCGAAATTTATCAAAATTTTGTTCATGTTTGAACGAGAATGATTTTACGGTGAGTTATAACATATTTTTTTAATTGACTATGAGCTTCACATTGGCAACGAAAAATCAATAACAACATAAAAATCTCTCAATGTACCTGCTGACGCAATTGAAGTGAGAAGTAATATTTGATTTGATATTTTCATTTTCTTCTTTTTAGTTTTCTCAGATGATTGTTTTCTTATAAAAAATTACAAAATTTTTAAAATGCTGAAAATAGGGTTTCTTTCAGTTGTAAAGTACGCTAAATATAAGAATTCTAGAATTCTACTTCATCAATTTTCATCAAAGGATGATGCGGCGGCTCGTTATCAAGAAGTTGATCACGATTGGCGCGAGAGAGCGTAAAGAGGACTCGCTGAGATTCTAGATATAGATCTTTCGGTAGGAGACAGAGCGATGTGAGATCTAAAAATACGATGACAGTAGAGAGCTTCTTGGCTGATGAGGGAATTCGGTCTGACTGTAATACTTAAACTATTACTAGGATTACAACGACCAATTAAATACGAGCATCCTATCTTTATGCGTGTCGTAGCATGGATAATATCAAAGGGATTACTAGAATTGTTGGATAGAATTTTGGGGTTCTATTATGCTTTTAATCAAATATCATACGTAGGAATCACACTTATATGATGGATCTGCTCAGAAACCAGGTTATATGGTGTCGGTCTCCTGACCGGGTGAGGATCAAATTAGTACTATGATTAGAATTAGGCGATATTTGTACATTAGTTTGAACGGATGCTTAGAAGGGCTGACATTGGGAGTCTGAAGGAGCTACAGGAGGTACTCAAAGTACTTTTTGAGCCCCATATATCATATATTTATCCACTGGTGGACCAATGACTTTACGATCAAGCCATTAATTTCTTCGATTTTCAGAAAAAAATGACACTCTTGGGTATTTTTTTTTCTCTAGTGCCACTGGCGGTTTTTCTGTAAAAGTTACCTTAGTGATTTTTTTTTCAAAACAACGATCGGTGCGAACAGCGAACACTTTGAATTGTGTGTACAGCTGAAACTGTGTGAACAGTGCGAACAACGAACAGTGCGAACAACGACCAGTGCGAAAACAGCGAAAAGTGCCAACACGGCGAACAGTGCGAACACCTGTTCAGAGGAGCCTGGTTCTGGATTCGTATACCGAAATGAGGATTGAAGTATTAAAAGTCCATCCCATGCAGACCTGGGCAAAATTGGTCTTGAGTTGGTCCTGAATGTCCTTTCGAGTTAAGTCCTGACTTGGCCCTGAGTTTTTTTATCAGGACTAAGTCAGGTCCTGGTATAATACTCAGGGCCAACTCAGGACCCCGATTCAGGACGAGCTCAGGACTCAGGACCAATTTTACCCAGGTCTGATCCCATCTTTCGAAGATAATATTTAAATATGATTTTCAATGAAGATTTTTAGTGTGTCAGATTATCCCATCTGTGACGATCCCACCCAGATGATCTGAATTCTGGAAGTATTTTGATTGAATTTGTAAACTGTACTAATTCCTGATCACGGTAGAATTTTAAACTAGGGGGTTTGTCTAAAGTCTTTTCTTAACAAACACATCGGAACTAGAAATCCGGATAAGGATGCAGGAAGATAAGTGACTGTATTATGAGTCGCCTGAAAACGATATCACAAAGACATGGTTCAAACAGACCCGGTTCAAACAGACCCGGTTCAAACATACCCGGTTCAAACAGACCACGGTTTAAACATACCCTTAAGCCGGCTTATAGCCTTGATGAATTAAATTTGAGAAATCAAGTGGGGATGAAAAAGTAATTGTTAGCAACTATCAGTTAGCTACATGATTTCGCGGTTCTTTTAACAGTTCATTTACCCCTTTTGCTGTGGGCACATTTAAACCAAGACCATTTTTGAGATTCGTGTCCTTAGTTGATTTACGATTCATGATTCTAGTTGACCAACTATTTAAACATGTATTCTTAACATGTATTTAGAATGTTAACACCTTATCTGATTATTTATCAGTCTGTTAAAATATTTCAATTTCAGGATACTCGGTGGGTCATCCCGTGGTTTGGATCCTGACTTGCGGGATATCTGATTGATCTTAGATAAAATGTTAATAGTATACATCTAAAAAACAACATACGTAATTTGTTGTTTATACAAAAGTAGGGAGTCCATACTAGGGACCTTTTTCCTACTAGGGACCTTTTTCCATAATCGCAACATTATTCAAGGACCTAATTGGTTCAAATATCTCAAACACAACTCATGTTTGAGATAAAAACTCTTACTCTAAATAACACTCAAATATGAAATGATGTTTTTATTATATTAAAGTTTATTTTAGAATTATGCCAAGCTCCTATTTATACAGTGGAAACGGCTAACAGTATACCCTTTTAAAATTGACTTTCTCGACACCCATTTCTTCTCATTTTTAGCTTTAAAATCGCAAACCGATCTTACATAGATGACATTCATTTATTTCACCGGTACTAGTCCGGAACATATTATAAATCTTTTGTAAAAACTCAGCACCTCCCACGCAATTTAACCCTCCTCATTTCATAATATTTGTGTCAAAGGGGGTCATAATATTTGTGCCAAAGGGGGTCATAATATTTGTGTCAAAGGGGGGCATAATATTTGTGTCAAAGGGGGTATGATTTTTATGAATGAATACAGCATACCTGAATATATACAAAAGTCGTTCAAAAATGAGCTTTTAATTCGAAAACTAAGTAAGCCTTTAGGTCACGAAAACTTGGATAAATACATCGGAGTTAGAGGCTCCAACAGTCAAGTGCACATCGATAAGACGTTGATTTTTCACCTCTAGAAGATAAACTGATTCAAATGAATCTCTGGGGGTTAAATCTTGAAAATAAATAAATAGTTGTTTGTTGATATGTCTCTTACTGCTCTGAATTTCAAACGTTATATCAATAAATCAATGAATATCTATGAATAGAAATGAATATTTATATATTGATTTCAATAACCAGTATTATCTAAAGTGGTGTAGGAAAGATACAGATCTCTTTTGAAATCGTTCTTCACTTGACACGAATCACATGATCAGGTCACATGGTTAAAATGCGTGATCAACCACTGTGGTTAAAATGCGGTTAGATGGCGTCACAATTGTTCCAATGACCACTGAATCCTATAAGGAATCAATCGTAAAAAAGATTTCTTCAAATAAGAATTTCTAGACTAGGATCATCCCCAAATGAAATTGATTAAATTAATATTGAATTAATTTAATTTCATACGACCCCATGAGGTCCCTCCATTTCGTTACCAAAGATTTTTAAACTACCGTTTTTGCAACGAAGATAAAGTTACCGTTTCGGTTAAAACTTACCGTTTTTAGGTATAAATTTACCGTTTATATATGTCAAAATTACCGTTTGTGGAAATGTCTCACACAAAAACGGTAATTCTATACTTACAAACGGTAACTTTGACCTGAGTAAAGAGGTCTTAGACAGATCCAAAAGATCCAAATTACATGAGAATCTGGTCCAATCAATAAAATTTGATGCAGCTTTGATATGATCTGATATAATTTTGTTGAACATTAATTCCAGTAAGAACTTGTCATTTGCAATCAATCTGGTTGTTCTAATCAATTAACTACTGGTATAGTTGTTGTAGATGGTGTAACACAAGTCATTTATTTTGATCTTTTTTGTAGAAAGTCTTAATTTCTGAATTTTCATAGATTCTTACTTAGTTAACTCCATAGTGATTGAACAACCGATCAAAATCGCCAATACCGAATAATTCCAGATGATCATATAAAGCTTCAAAAATGATTTAAGGTGCACCTAACTGTTACCAAACAATTATGGTTCTGAATTTCGTATTTAATATGGTACATTAACTATGTACATTGAACTCGGTTTTATTGTCGGATGAGGACGGGTTCTTGAATCGGACGGCAGGATGCAGAGTAAGATGGACACTCTCTAAGTTTGCCACACTTTTTGAAAATAAGTTCGCCCTGCCTCTAGTTTGCCCGTGGAAGGCGTGCCCCTGCCCTTGCCTCCACTAAGTTCGCCATCCAACTCTGACAGGATGTGCTAAATCATTGGTTATGTGCTAAATGGCCTTAATGGTGATGTCACATAACATATGTGCTAAATGGTTATGATTAGACAGAGCTCATTGGTTAGCATTGGATTATTCTTTTAGGATGCTCGAGTCGACTCCTTGGTTTATAAAGTACCGTCTAAGGTGGTCCGCCCTAACTCATTATTAGAACATCATTCAGAATTGAATTCAAGTATTTAAACTTCCAAAAATACATTTGACCTTGAGTCTTTGATGCATCAATGCAGCATCATGTGACTCACGTGATAGACTTAAATCACGTGGTTTAAGTGGGTTATCACGTGAACAAGTAGTCAATGAAAAAAAACGTAAACTTTTGAGTAGGCTGCTTGTCGATACTTTATGTATTCTGATAAGGACCATCGTTATTAGTCTCATCATCTTTACAAAATTGACGAGCCACGAGTGTCTTACCAAAATTAGATTCCACGGATTACCTTTCTTATTTATATTACATTACATGTATATGATCGAAAACTGTAAGTAAAAATTCCTAAATTATTATATTTGTTGTTTCCGGTCATTTTGGTTTTACACGGCAAGTGACGTCACGCGGTTCAAATAACGTCATCCTTGGTTCACTCATAACTTTTTGTCTCCTTTCATGTTCATTCGGTCGACTTAATATCAAAAGAGAATTTCAGGGACATCCGGACGACGTCGATCTCCTTCCACCGGTTCATTCTGATCTCTGTTCACCGTGACTCGTCCGAAACTGAACCTGAAATTCTATTTTATAAATGGGCAGTCGAGATTAAGATAATCTTCAATGGATGATCTTCTGTCTATTGTCACAGCAGCTGAGATACTCATCAGGTGACTCATGACATATCCCACTGCGCCAATTGACAATAAACCATCGAGAAAATGAAACGGAGATTGATATCAGAAAAAGCTGTCGTAAATATTATCTATAATTTTATACATGATTGCAAAATTGACAATGCCAACCAGTGGTTAGTTCTTCAACTTTCGGGCCTATTCAATCATTTACAATGGCGACAAAAAAAGATAAATCCGCAGCTGTACAATCACACAACCTCCCAAATCTGACTTTACCATCGGATTCTGCGTAGTCTACTTAGTGTTCACAAACAAAATTCGTGGATTTAATCACGTGATGTGGCATTTTTTCGACTTTGAAGTTTGAAAAGTAGGGTGTCTATTAAAAAAATCAGCAAGCAGATTTAATTTTTATGCAATAACTTCATTTTTCAATTTCGGAAATTGAACTTTATTTGAATGACGTCATGACCGGTCAAGATGACGTCAGCACACCCCAGTTTTCAATGGAAGTCAAGATCTTGGGCTTATCTTTTAGATGCAAAAAAAAAATTTTTTGATTGGGCCAAACAGCTGCTTGCTGATTTTATTAATAGACACCCTACTTTTCAAACTTCAAAGTCGAAAAAATGCCACATCACGTGATTAAATCCACGAAATTTTTTGTGAACACTTTAGTCTACTTAAGTAGACTACGCAGAATCCGATGGTAAAGTCAGATTTGGGAGGTTGTGTGATTGTACAACTGCGGATTTATCTTTTTTTGTCGCCATAATTTATGGAACCGAAAGCTTGGTTGAATTCCAGATTATTACCAGAATTTTATATTTCACCAAATAGTTCAGTTTTTAAGACCCTGATAGCCCCGGAAAGTAATTATCCATTTTGCAGATTGGAAGATTATAAAGAAAGGTCAACAACTATTTAATATTCTCAGTACATAACGGTTCGGCTAATTAACCTAATGAATTTGATTAAAAAGCCCTAGTTATTGGTGTAGTAACCTTGAAGTTGTATACAATAGTTGAATATCATGAATTTAAATGCATGTCAGTTTCACACAGTAAAGGGGCTTGTAAAAGATAAGGGGCCGTGTTTTGCAGTTTTAGCCCAAAAGT
>SCLD01175428.1:0-20088 GCA_004367895.1 Oikopleura longicauda
GATTTTCAAAAGTTTTGGTGGACTGTTGTTGAAGAACATCTTGCAAAACAACATTGGGAAAAGAAATATATAGCTAGGGTTTCCATGTGATTTGAGCAATAAATATCGTCTGAAACAGATTAGAGAAACTTTCCGAAAGATTCATGAAAACCCTAAATACAGCTATTGATTGTATCTCCTACGCATTTGAAAATGCTCAAGAGCGCCACATACCGATATTCCTTCAGGGCGAAACCGTAAAGCTGATCAGAAATGCGCTATCCGATTTCGGAAATCCATCACGTGACTTTCTTGGCAAAAAATCACAACAATTTTGTATTGCGGTGACAAATCGAGTTTCAACTTGCGACGAAAAATTGCAAAAAGTCATTCTGATGGCATTCTTCAAATTCTTTGCAAGAATAAAACCGGTGGTCAGATCAATTTTGAAGG
The DNA here is from genome assembly GCA_004367895.1 of Oikopleura longicauda. Taxonomy (NCBI): domain Eukaryota; kingdom Metazoa; phylum Chordata; class Appendicularia; order Copelata; family Oikopleuridae; genus Oikopleura; species Oikopleura longicauda. The sequence goes on from SCLD01175428.1 coordinate 433, forward strand.
TTTTATCACCAAATGTTTTGAATTGGTTGATGGACTGGTGGCAACAGTTTTGGATAAAAGGAATCGACATTCAATTTGGACTAAAAATGGGCGAGGTTCTTCAATCTAGAAGATGGCTTCTTGATATCATCTCTTCCATTATCAATGTTCGACAGCCCAATGGTGAATCTAAAACCAACCAAACAGATGTCAACCAATCTAACGAGACAAGCACCGAAATCGTTGAAATCTGGTCAAAGCCACTTCGATTATTGATTGTCTCTTCGATATTTGTCGTTCCTGAAAAACTTTCGAAAAAATGCAAAATTCAAGAATTGAAACAAATTCTGGAATTGGCAGAGATCGAAGACGAACAGCTTGCCGATATAAATAATCAAATTCAAAACATAATAAATGTTAATCGAAATGCATATTTGAAATATGCTTTTGAGTTTGCAAAGGAATGCGCAGTGCAAAAGGGTGTTCAACTAAGAAATCCTTTTGAAGATGTCGCACAGGTAATAAGCTAAATCTGAATTTAAAACTTTTTGATCAAAAATAATTTGTTTTGCCCTAAAATTTTTAACGAAATTCCTTTCGGATCGACATTTAAATATCTTTAGGATGTATGGAATCGTCTTCTCAACTTGGATTTCTCAAATCATCAATATAAAAAGATTTTGGAACCTTTATTGAGTCAATGTGGATTCAACATGATGATCGATTCAGCAAATGGTGCAGTTTTGAATGATATTTTGAATTTGATTGAAGATAGAAAGATTGATGATGATTGGATGCCAGCCTTGGTTGAATTATTGATCTCATTCTTTACTGATGATAGTCAAAAGACTCGAAGTTTAGTTTTGAGTTGTTTCAAACAAATAAACCAAGATCTAAATAGAAAAGCAATTGAAGTCATTGCTGGTGCGATCGATCCGGCAAAGGATGCTTCTTTGGAAGTCGAAGACGATGATGTCGAAGATGCTGAAGGTGACGATAGTGACGAAGAAACAGGTGAAGCAAAAATGGAAGATGAAGATTCTGAAGATGATGAAGATTCTGAAGAGGACTCGGAAGACGAGGGAATCGATACAGCAGCTGATAATGATGCTGAAATGGAAGAATTAAAAAGAAAACTTGCGGCTGCAATGGGCGAGAAGGATCCGACTGATGATCGTGAAGAAGAGAGTGATGAAGATGAAGATGATGACTTCACAGATGAACAAATGTTTGCGATGGACAATGCAATCAGTGGAGCATTTAAATCAATGGGAAAAGGCAAGAAAAAAGCCGATCAAAAAATTGAACTTCAAAAAAGAAATTTCAAGTTGAGAGTACTTGATCTGGTCGAAATTTTTATGAAGCGAAATTCAAAATCGCCACATCAATTTTTATTTGTCAAACCACTTTTGAAATGTGCCCGAGCAAAAACTGAGTCTCCATTATCACAAAAAGCAGGCAAAATGGTCTCAAAAGTCATGCCATCTGAAAAAGTAAGGATACTAAGCCTACCATTAGTTACACAATTATTCATGAATCTTTTTTAGTCGGCATGCCGTACTTGTGATCTCGGCGAGATGAAAGGACTTTGCGAGTTTATCTTGAAAGACATGATGAAATCTCACTCCACTAAATATTCAACGGTTCTCCATGAAACATTTTTGTATATCCTACGAAGTCTGAGGGCTACACTTTCTGAAAAGGATGACGATCAGTTGCAGAATCGAACTTATCAGGAAATAAATGGTAAAATAGATTTACATAAAACAAATGTTGAAGTTTTACGGAATTCCTTACACACTTTCCAGCATCCCGCTTATATAACTTGATGTTTTACATCCAAATAACATGAATTTTAGCATTGATTGCGCCAAAGCTGGAGAATCTAATGACACAATCGAGCTCAAAGATGAGTGTTAAATTTTTCCAAGACTGTTGTCAAAGATATCCTGAATTTATATTAGCTTCCACAGAATCTATTCTCAAGTTCACTTCGACTGCCATTAATGGATATCGAAAAACTATTGCGTCTGATCTGCTCTTGAAAATGGCTAAATCTGGTTAGTAAAAATACTCCTTTCCGGTTTGTTTCCAAACCGGACGTTTAAATTATCAAGATCAAGGTTAACTTTGTTACACTAGGTTCGCTTCCAAAGAATTTCAAATTTTCCTTCGATGATCAAACTCTTCCAAATGCATTGAAAGCAATTTTGGCAGCACCGAAAACTAAAAAAGAAAGTATTGCATCCACAAGCGCCAATCTTCTCAGGTAAAATTTTATAACGGCAATTATTTCTTCGTCTGATGATAAGACATCAAATAAACTTGCTCCCAATATTTCGTATTTTTCAAGGTTTACGATTCGGATAACGAATGCATTATCAGAAAACCAAAAGAATAATTTGAAATTGTGTATTCAAGAATTGAAGGAGAATAACGATATGTATCAACAGAAACAAGATTTGATTTCAACATCAAATATTGCATTGAAAGAATTGGGAATAGTGTAAGTTAACTCAGTTAACTGAAGTGGATCATAAGTCATTGAAGTGTCATGCGAGTTGTATAACTGATTATTTTTTAAATAGAAATTCTTATGATATTTATTTTCCATGCATCGATAAATCAATGATTTACGGAATAATTTTTAACACTCGTGTCACTAACATGAAAATGGCTTTAATATGACTAAAACATGACTTTCTAGTACCGCGGTGAAGACTAAGGAAACAAAAGAGGCCGAAAGACAAGCTCGTCGTGATGCCAAACGCGCGAAAAAAGCTGAGAAAGAAGAACGGTTCAAGAAAATTATGGAAGAGAAAAAAGCTTCTGGCGAATGGGTAGAAAAGACAAAATGGAAATCGATGGAAAAAAAATCAGCGGCGGCGAAAAAAGTTGACGACTTAGCAGCCGAAGAGAAGGCTAAATTAAACAAAGCAGAAGAAATAAAAACGAAACAGAAAGAAGCGTCGGCAGTCGAAAAAGAATCGAAAGAAACCGAAAAACAGAAAAAGAGGAAAAATCCAAATCGAAAACGACCAACAAAAAATAATCGAACGCAAAGTGAAAGTGCGGCTGTGGAAGAACCCATAACTAAAAAAACAAAACAATAAATTATTCCAGCCGCTATTTCGTTTTATTGACTTCGCTTTGGATGCGACTCATTTCATGCACGTATAAATTGACATTTTTGCACTTCCGGTTAGAGGCAAATGAGGAAGTTTGACTTGTTTGTAGAACCGGAACTGACAAAATGATAGATCTAAAAAAGCCTTTGAAGAATCAATTTAAACGCATGTGATGAATCTCATTTTATGAGGCCATGTTGATTTCACAAATCTTGAAATTTAATAAATTGAAATAATTTTAGAATGGATACGCTTCAAAGTATAGAGAATCTACCATCCGAATCGGAGTCTGTTCCAAATGAGGAAGCACACTTGCTTGATTTTCGTTTCCAGGCACGAAATATTTCCGTTGACTGGAGAAGACTCAGGTAATAAACCAAACTTTGCGTGAATGCACCTAACACAGTTATCAGTGCGAACCTGCTTTTAATTTGTGCTAGTCATGAGATGAGAATAATGATCTGGCTAAAAAGTTTTTTGCTCCATTTTCTCAAACAGTCCCCAAAGCTCTATGTTCATTGACTTTTTTAGTCTGATTGATATTGACAGAATTGCAGATACGATGGATATTGAACAACTTCAAGAATATATTGAACTTGTCACTTTTGCCAATCTTGACGAATTAACAAATATCGATCCTTTATTTGTTAAACTATTTCGTCTTTCTCAATTCACAATCGAATATTTATTGCATTCACAAGACTATTTGAAGCTGTTGATAAGCAAAGAAACTGAAAAAATTTCAAAACGCGACAAGAAAATCAAAAATTCTGATTCTGAATTGACAAAATTACGAAATGAAATTGTTCAACTCAAAAAAGAAAATAAAAAACGTCGAAGAATTGTTGAAGAGCAACAAAGAATGATGGAAGTTGGAGCGAATTCATTTTACAAATGTCCGATATGCCCATCAAAAACGTTTATTAATGCCACGTATCTACAGGCAGGGTTTTCAAATAAAGTTTTCCGAGAGCAAACTTAAACTGTATTCAAAATGGTGACAAATTATACTAATATTTCGATAAAACTAGAATATAGACTCTATTATATAGTTTTCCGGATTAAGGCGTGAGAACCTTATCGAAAGGGACATATGCATCGGAAACATCAAGATCATACAACGTACATTGGCGATGCCATCCTACATACAAAAGCTGTTACTCAAAATTTAGAAGAGAAATTAATAACAGTACAAGATAGAATTGAATTAGAAAAAAGACGAAATGAAGATTTGATAAAGAAAAATCAAGAAGAACAGAAACGAGCAGAAGAAAAGATTCTAGAACAACAAGAACATATTCAACGACTCGAGAGAACAAGATATGAAAATAAATTGAAAGAACTCGAACAAAGTTTCAATAATGAGGTAATTATTCTTGAAAATTCCCTCTCCTTGGTATTAGGTGAACAGACATTATCGTGTTGCCAATACGGTATTATTGGCAGGTATTATATGTATGCATTTATTTCAATGATATTAATGCAGTTAAAGTTAAACTGTCAAATATATGTAATATTTTATGAAATCACCAATTTTGTTTGAAGATGTAGATTATAAACTTCAAAGTATTATCTTGAATAAGAATAACTTATTATATAAATTGTTACTGAAAATAATTATTAATTAAGGTTGATCAAATGAAGAAACAAGAAAAACGGTACGTCGGCAGAATTAACGAATTGGAAGAAAAAGCTGAAAAACATAAAAAAACTGAATCAATTGTGAAATCCCTAAAGCATGATATTCCAAAGATTGAAGATAATGTTTATCTAAAACTTTCTGAAATGGAAAATAGTTTCCGCCATCAACAACAACTATCCGAGGAAGCCGCTAAAGTAAGGAAATTCGTAATACGGCTCGTTGACCCACCGTGCGGTAGAGATAATTTTGTTTTAGCGTCGTGAGGAGGATATGATAAGAAGACAGCCGAAAACCATTCAAAAATCTCCAAAGAAAAAACATTTAGAATTTCGTGAAGATCCCGTCGATCTTGTTGCTCAAGATGAAGAACGACGAAGACGATTTGAAGAGTTGAAGGAACAATTTAGACCTTCAATGGTTCGACTTCTTCATTCAGAGCTCGAAAAACTTGGAATTGGCTTGACACAGGTAATACAAAAATCACGATAAATTGCGCGAACACGAATGATCATACTTTGTCATAGTCTGTGTCTCAGCCTGAGACTCTCAGGTCTTCAAAAGTATTATATGTTTGTGTTCGCTCAAAGTGCTTTAGTACCCGGAATATGTGCCTTACCTGATATTCTCATAAAATTATATCTAATTCGAAGGATGGTCTTACAGATAATATGTTCAAAATCAAAATGGAGCAGCTGAGAAATAATAGAGCTGGTAAAATATCATCAAGGAAAGCGTTAACATTATCTTAACCTACGTTGACAAATTTTGGAACTTGGGGAAGGGCCCATAAATCTTACAGCAAAAATGGTACAAGATATCATTTTGCGCTTCGTAATTTCCCCAAAATATAATCCATAGAAGTTAAGCTGGGGAAAACAGATTTTAAAATTGAGAATACAGAGTATCCCCAACTGTGAGATAATAACGGAGTGAGGGTTATTATGCGATAAGAACTCGATATATATAATTCTTCATACATAATCACAAAAGAAATATATGATGATATAAGGCATGTATACTATGATCGAATGTTAAAGCTTGTTGAAAGACCAAATTTTCACGATTATAGGCATCAAATTGAATTGAATTTGCACACACGAAGTGAGGAGAAAATAAATGGTACGTAATCATAGCTTAATTTTGTTTTTACTCACGACAAGGACACTTTGATAGCTTCAATTTTCTTAAGAGATGAATTCATCAATGGAAAGTCGACCTAAAAGACCATCGAATCCACCTAAAATTCATGGCCCCGACACGTCGTTTCGATCAAATCGATCTCCCAGTAAACCAGATCGTCCAATGGGACCTCCAAAGGCAAGTCCAAAACGGAAAAAACCAACTCGACCAATAAATCCTCCAACACAAAGCAGTCAAAAACCTCAATGGAGTGAATTAAATTCCAGCTCAAGCAACAGTCCTGGAAAACCACATCTCGCATCTACTATGAAAAAAGTTAGAGTTGTAAAAAAATGTAATTTCGTGAAGTTCCGTGAAATCGAAATAACATTTTTTTCAAATGTTCACGAAATGGTCATTTTACAACTCTGAAAAAGGCTCTGTTGAAATCCAATCGTCATCTGATTGGGATGCACCATCTGAACAAAAAAAGCAACCAAAAGCCATGTCAGAATTCAAAGAGCAGGTAATAGAGTCTGTAGATGCACACAGTACAATAACTGAAAAAACTGAAGAAGACCAAACGTCTGCCTGGGATTCTGAAGATCCATCAGAAATCGAATCAATTGGACAAGGAGTGAAATCTAAAGCAGGTCAGTCATCAAATTCTTTACACAGTTTACAATGATTTTTTAATTAGCTTTGAAAGGTATTGTGTATCTTGGAGATCCACTCTCAAAATGAGCGGTCATAAGTTATGACTCATTACCGAAAAATACCTCTGATCCTTTGAAATTGACCCACGTTGTATGGAATCACGTGATAAATCTCTTTCGCATCCGGAAATCGACCAATATTAGATCGTTTTGTGTCAAGATGTTTTAAAATGAATTCTTTAGAAAAACTTGAAGACAAGCTTGCTGCTCGAACTGGTGAAAAACCTGTTGGAGGCATTGATTTGAGCGGCGTCCATGATCAAACCAATATGGCAGTTGATGAATTATTTGACGGAGAGTCTGAATTGAGCAACTGAATTTTATTTTTTTGTAGAACTGAATTATTCCTTTGATTTTTTTACTTCAATAAAATTTTATATTTTCCAGATTTTACTTTTTTTTACGGCGCATCATTATTATCATCAAAGAAAGTATAAGAGTCCTCTAAGATATCAATACATTGCAAGAATATTGATTTGTGAGAGTTGAGCCCGAAAAAGACGTGTTGCAATAGCTAGGAATACCAGGATGAAATTCGACCAATAAAAATTTATGACTAACGTTGTAGTTGGGAAAATGTATTATGCTCCTGCACTTGTTACTGTTTGAAATGTTGCCAGTTAATACTGGCCGTAAAACTTGGGCTAGCGTAGCGCTTTGAAACCTTCTTGGTTTTCGAAAGCTATCATTGTTTGCCTTTATAAGATTTAATTGTTTAAACATTTTGAATTCTTATATAGGTGAATTTTATTGTGAAATATGGTGAATAATCGTTTCAAGTTTCGTGCATATTATATAATAAAGTTAAGACAGCAGAATACACATGATTTTTATACTTGTGATGACGCAAATCGGGGATTGACTTCCATTTCAAAGACTCCATCATTGAATTCAAATTCTGCTGTGTCTTGCTGAGAGTTTTCTGCTGAGTTTTCTGCAGTGTTTATACCAGCAACAGAAAGAGCATCTTCAATAACAGCAAGCAATTCATCGATTTCGTCATCGGTGATTTCATCAAGCAGTTTTTCAATTGCATCATCGTTGTCTTGATCTAAAGCAGCTCCAAGGTCATCTAACCATGTTCCTTCAGCAGCTGCAACAGATTCGCCAATTTCTGCGAATAATTTTTCCAAATCCGCATTTTCAATTCTGGCATCGAGTTCTTCTTGAGTCAAATTATCAAGATCAGCTACAAGAAGTTCATCGATATCATCTCCTTGAAGACCTTCAAAGACATCTTCAGCTCCATCTTCAGCTCCAAAAACATCATTGTCCAAGTCTGCAAGATTGAATTCGGATGCATCAACCAATGAATCAGTTTCACCAAAATCAGAGATCGATGTTCGGATTTCTTCGGTCAAACTAGCGTCTGAGTTGCGTCGTTGGGAGGATCGGAAACGGGCAGGGATAGCAGAACATTGCGCAACACCGCCGATAGTGATAATTGATGCCAATTTCATTTTTGATTTGTTTTACCTTTTGCAGAGAAGTGATACTTTATCTGATTTTTTCTCTGTTTAAATAGCTGATCTTATGCGTGTTCTAGAAGGCGGTGTTTGAGATGGAGCTGAGAGATGTGAGTTTTAGCATCGCTTTAGATGAATAGCGCTCTTATAACATCAAAAGATGGAGCTACCAGGCCTTAGAAATATATTTCGATCGGACCATATCTATTACGTGCACTAACTCAATCATTTCGAATGGTCAAAATTCTCCAGAATTAGTCATAGAGTCTATAGCGCACTCTGGTTCATATCGAACCGTGCTATACTTGAAATTTTCGAAAGCCAGCTCATCAAATATATGGTCCAAGTCATTTAAATTAAATATAATGTCATTTAAATTAAGTTAAGGTTATTGATTGTTGGAAAATGACACTTGATAGGATAAATCAGGCTTAAGTACTATTTTTGGTTCACAAGGCTTTTCAAATTTCACTTCCGACTTATCGGATATAACCAAATATCATAATATAGATTTTAGGAGGAGTCCCTGGACACCGTTCACTAAAAACTGAAGAGTGGGTAGTTCGCTCAAAATGAACTGTTCGGTCACTGTTTGGATTGTTTGGAACTGTTTGGATTGTTCGATGTTCGGATTTTTCGATCGATATGAACTATTTTGCTGTTCGAGTTCTTCGTTGTTGTAATTTGAGTGCTCCAGCGAGCACCTGCTTTATATATTTGACAGAGAAATAAAACCAAATATTGACAGAGAAAATTGAGATTTTTCTCTGTCAATTTCCGATCTTTCAATCATTGACGGCGGAACTGGTACTACCCGGGACGTACTCACCGAGTCTCACCCAGTCTCACCCTTTTGTTCGAATTTCGTTGGACGGTCCAACTTGGACCCTGTCCCCAGCAACATTTCTCCGTGTTGCAACACGAATTTTTGATGATGAGTGGAAGGCCAGTGGAACCCAAACGATTCTTATTGTTAGAAATCTTTTGATGGTGCTTCAAAGGACTTCGATAATAGGTATCATATTATATATGGTTTCTACACCCTATTATTCAATCAGTTCTAGGATTTTTGATTAGATCATCTATGAAACCAAAGAAGAGTCTTGTACTGTTTACAAATATACTATACAAATGTTATGATATATTGGTATAATATATATGAATTTGATGTTGAATAATATACTTAACATATTATGTGAACTTATCGTCATTTCTCATACCATAATCAATTAAATACAGTAATTAAAATATTCGTTCAGTCGTCAACATAATTTTTGTATGTAACAGAATATAATATAACTTACTTAAGTTTTCCAAACGTAATGTGGTGCATATGTAACCTAATGTTTGTAAGTCTATATTCTGTAAGCAGACATAATTTTTCTTTGAATTTATGGGGATAGTTAGGGCGGTAATCATAACGCAGTGAGAACCTTCTATGTTAACGGGTTCGATTATATCAAAAAATGTAAGAATACATATATTTGCATTTTAGGTAAGATTCAATGTATCATTTGAATATGTAAAAATTGATTTTTTTTTTAATTTCAAATATGTCCATAAATTTTATATGGTGAATTATTTATATGATTACTTCAAAATAAAAGCATACTATAGTGAAAAAGATGAAATTAATTATATCCGATCAGTTATTAATAAAGATGATAACAAAGAACGGGATAATATTCTGATAGTTAAGCAAAATCTGGAGTTAATGGTGTGTGCTTATTAAAATAATTTCCCGCGATTGACGCACAACTGAAGGTCTTGTGATAATTTGCTACATTTAATATCTACTGTACATAGTATATCGAATTAATTCAAATGGCATTTGGTATCTGGACTCTAACATTTAATAGCATTTTGAACGATTATTCAAACGAATTGTGTAAAAAAGTCAATTTTTATGTAAGTTTTATGCTACTTCAACACAATAAAACAACAAGTAATAGTGACGAATCACTAGGTTTCTTATCAACTCTGTATTGGTCATGTTGGTTTGAGGATACCCATAGTAAAATTGCACGAAAATTATGCAATTAGACTTCTATCTATGACGTCATAATTTTATATAAACTATGCAGGTCGAAAATAAAAATATCGAAAAATTACGCTTTTGATCACCCTAAAATAGGCTTAGAGTCTTAGTATGATAGGATATTTGATATTTAACTCTTATTGATAAATCCCGGAAACTATTTCCAAAAATCGGGTGGTCATCCCGGGTGTTGTCCGGAAACTTTTTTCCAGTCAAATGTTACACCCCTAACGGGAATTAATATCATGACTTGCTCACATAAGAGAAAAAGAATGGGGTGCCATTCAGATTATGATGATATTAATTCCCGTTAAGGGTGATATATATGAGTGTACAGTATATAAGTCTACTGGACAAGATAATCTACTGTGGCAATACGAATCAGATATTGGATAGATAAATTTAATGTTAGACGATGATATAATATTCAAAAACGGGATATAAATTATATCAAATCATGTAAGCATTTTAACACTTAGATAAAGTGATGGCGAAAATTTATTCCAGTTATCAGTGATAACTTATCACTGATAAACCATAACTTATAGTCTTTAAGCCTTTCAGATAAACTATGAGTTAGATTTAAACTAAAATTATCAACCATAAAATCGGTGATATGACTTGTCACATGAATATTAGAAAAGGATATGTTATAATCGGAAAATCCCTGTGATAGCAAGTCGGAATGGTTTAAATTATACTGTATAATAGTAAATTGTCCAAAAAATATATTTGGCTTTGAATTTGTCAACAGGAAACCAGATCAAGTAGAATATTTGGAAAACGGGCGCAGATCATAAACTAAGGGGATTTTCCCGACGGGCCTAACGGTTAGGCCCTAACCCCAGGGGAAGAATGAGTTGACGATTCCATTAAATCGGTCCTTAAGGTGTTAAAAAAACAGCTTGAAACACGGTGTCAGCTTTTGTGAACTATTAAAGAATTTCATAGCGTGTACTATGGAGTTCAGTAGTATGGACCCAGAATCTAGCGTTAATTTTCAGCGTTAATATTCACTGAATATTTGGCAATAGAAGCTGGCATTAGAAAATTAAGTCGAACTAGGATAAGGGCCATCATAAGGCTTTGAAGTTGAAGGTTTGAACCTCACAAAGTGTTTTTCCACTGAGCATTTTCGCTGACTATTACATGAAGCATAATAGACATCATTTTATAGATAGTTTCCAAGAACTGTTATATCATATAATTTATGCGATATAAAGTTATCTTTTTTTCATATATAGCTATGATAACCCAGGCTACCAATTATATTTAGTTAGAGTTTTCCAAAGTGATTCGTTTTTATTTAACGTCAAAAGGCTTTTGCAATTTCATAAAGACATAAATAATGTCACATAATTTAAAATCTTATAATTCCACAAAAATTTCAACGATTTTCCACAGACGAATAATTTAAATAATTTTCATTTATCAAAGAACCAAGCACGCATTTTGGCTGTATTATTTAAAAGTAAAGTTAATGGTGTGTAATGAATACTGCCAATGAAATAAGCGTAATGGAATCGAAGTGCTTTGAGCCTATATGATCACTTGCCTTGTTATATTAGGAATCGGAATTACATGAATTGATATAATCAGTAAACTACAGTAGTAGAAAAATCGTAATCTCTGATGCGCAAAATCAACACAATGGTTCGAGGCGTTTTTATTATTTCACACCTCAAATTTGGCTACTTCATATGTGGAATGTAATTTTACGATAATTACACCATCAAGCTGTTTGATAATCTCTTCAAATGATGCTAGTTTTCGATGAAATTAACTTTATTGTGGTTTAAAAATGATCGAATGATTTTTAATATGACTTGCGCAAACAAACCACAAAAGTTTGATTATTTCAATCAATACGTAAAAGAGCATTTTGAAACCAAGAATTAAGGGGTTCATCAAGCAATTTTGACCGTAAAGTGGTGCCCAACATTATTATTGATAATGTTAATAATAATTGATTATACAGGCAATTTATGTCACATGTGGACCACATGATGTGGTACAGTATGTGACTCACAGTAAGCCCGTTGAAAATATTATTTTACATGATCGACTCGATTTCATCTTTAGTAAAAATGCAAATAAAGTGGGGTTCGTCCTGACTCTGTCCAAATCATCCGACCAAAATGGTAAAAATAGAGCGCTCACGCCCACCCACGCTGGGACAGAGCCAACTTTATTGACAACAATTTGCCTACGATTTAGGCCCTAAAATTTGTAAAGTTACATATTGTAAATTAACTTGAAGTGTAAACTTTATATGATAAGTAGACGATGATATAAGAATCGAGCATATATTAAAAGCAGTTGTAACATTTTGAAAAATTGATAGCAAAAATGAATTTTACGTATAAGAAAGTTAGATCATAGATTTGAAGATACCAAGCTTCAGAAATTAATTATTTAAAACAAATTTTTGAAGGTTACGCGGCGTGTTTTAATCGTTTTTAGCAGCTTTACTTTAGCTATTACATAAGCTTGAAGTCCGACAAAAGTATCGACAAAACAAAATGGTAAAGAGGGACGCCTTTTCCCGATGGTCATTTGGACCAAATTCCGCATGGAGCAGTATAAAGACGTCGACCACCGCTGTGCACTGTCAATGGAATACAAATTAGATGATCTATGAGTGATTCACTCTTTTGAAAATGTCATATGATTTATGGAAATAAAGAAAACATATGTTTCAAACAGTAAAAGCGGTTGTTTGGGGAACATATAATGAACTTTATGGTTTTTAAAAAATGTCAAACACGTTTTTATGTTGAATGAACATCGTGCATGTAAGGTATTCCACTGATAATTTAAGTTCTTTCAAAAATTTCAAAATTATCAATTTGAAATTTTAAAATTCCAATAATTTTATTGTTCAACATGAAATGGATCTAAAAATATATTATCGACATTTCCACGTTGTTGGGGATATGAATGTATTATTTTGCAGAAAATATCGGAATAATGTGTGTTTTTTCATCCCCCGTAAAATGGGGTGCACCTTCCTGATGGTCGCTGTTTCTATACTACCCCATGCGGAACTCGGACCAAATGACCATCGAGAAGACGCGCCCCCCGTTAGAAACCTCCGCGTCGACAAAATCGATTTCACTTTCATTCAAACAGACATAATGCCCTGATCATGCGAGACTTGCTTTAAATCATACTGCTGACGCGTTAAAATACTATCAGCATATTTAACAGGAAGTATCGTATTTTCCGGAGTCTTACGATGCGTTTTATACGTGGACAGAAACTTTCTGAGAAAGAATAAAAGTCAATTCTTGAGAAAAATGATCTTAAAATAAAAAAAAAATTGCCAAAGCTGCAAATGTGCCTCTAGTGACTCTCTACTATCTACTTATCATGTTTTTTCTTCCAATAAATCCGAAGTGACAAATCCGTATAAATCCGTATATATTTATTAATATTGATATTTCCGATGTTAAATGATATTTTATCATATTCATTAAGTTTACAACCGTGAAAAATTGGTTTTCATTTATTATAATTTATGAAATTGAACATTCACCAATGTAGAAAACGATCGAAAATTTCGTAAAGAATAGATCAATCATTCGTTGCGTTATTTTTGGTTGCGCTTGAATATCTTTGATATTCCATAAAATACCAGAGTTTCTAGAATCTTAAAATTCAATGACGAAAAATCAAGCCTAAATTAATTTTAACAGTCATGCATTAAGGAGCATTTTACTCTAGGACCATTCGTTTTGGAGTAACCGTTCGGTCACGAAAATACGTTAATTTTAAATAAAAACTGTCCCTCGTGGTTGAAACTAGGATTTTAAGCCTATATCTTGACTAAAATGTGATTATTTGATAATTTTCAACCGCTTGGAAAAATAATAAAGTTGGGGCGCCATCCCGATGGTCGTTGGCTCTTTACTGACCCATGCGCAATTCGGGACAAATTAACATCGGGAAGACGCAACCCACTTTACCAAGAGGGAATCATCACGACGATGATCAAATACGGTATATTAAACTGAAGGATTTTCAAAATATTACGACCAAAGCGACTTCTATTAAGTACCAAATGTCAAAAATATTATTTTTGGACTGATTTGTCGTTTTAGTAGACACCCTACTCTTTAATAAGTTTTGAAAATTTTTCTTATGGGTTCCTGTCGAAATGTCGCCAAGAGATTGATATCAGAAGATTTTAAGCAGGAAAGATTTAACACTTACGCCTGCTTGAGCTTAAAATGTCCATTTAACTGCAGTTACTCGAAATTATTCATGCAAACTTGGGAAATTTCACTGAAAAACTGACTTTCATCCTGAATTTTTTTTTATCGCGTTTTTGAATTTGAGGAATGTGTGGTTAAAAATCTGGTGTTTCGTTGAAATTTTCCACAAAAGACGCAACTGTTAAGTGAGTAGATTCGAACTCAAACCGACTTGTCCTGGTCGAAACATAAAAAAACGGTTTAAATACTTACATATTTACATGGTTGCTTCCGCGGTAGTTTACAGAAGATTACTAATCGACGATTAGTAATCGTGGTGAAAAATAAACTATTTTTCTATCTAAAAAGTCGCTAGCTGAACTACCACTGCCGAAAAGAGACACAATTGTTAAGATCGTGGATATAAAATAGCAGATTTAGTTGAAAAAGCGGATCTACTGGACTTTTCAAACTGGTTCAATGTTTCACATTCGCATACGAAAACTGCACGATGACCGGACCCGTTTTTTGCACTAAAACCGAACATGTTTCAATTCATTGTCAATCAAAAACAGATGGTAAAACCATTCACGTAGAATCGTACGATGGGGGTGCCATGCGGGTTGCCCCTTCAATCGAGATTCGCTGTTTCGACGGGATGGGGTGTACTCAAGCTAAGTAATGGTAATCGTTCAAACTATTTTATCCTTTCTCACTTACTGATCGATGTGGTCAGGGACAAGCTGCCGAAGGTTTTAATTGGTACAAGTCAGTTATTATGATTTGTTTATGGATTTGGAGCAGCAGGACAACAAATAAATAAAGTTCCTTTTTATGAAATTACTGTTTTTGCAAGCGATTTTGCAATGCAACTGCTTTCGAATAAATGACCAGATGGCATCTTCATTTCTTTCACGTCAAGGAATTGTTAAGATTATTTCAAAACTTAACAGTCATGGATCCCATTAACCCTCTGAGACATAAATGTTTCGTAAAAATTCTACACAAACCACGTCTTTTCTCCCTTCTTTTCTTAACATAACATTTCCACATGGTATAGATAGTGTTCAACTCCAGATATTCAATGGAGTGGATCCGAGACAGTTTGAAAATTAATTTGAATAAAAAAAAAGTTCGCAAAAATTCTTTCTTTTTTGAAGAGATGCACGAGGCGAATCTTGAGGTTAGGAATTTATCATATAATATCAAAAAATATATAAAACCTTAAATTAATTTGAACCACTTAAGCAAGAATGCATTGAAGAAGTTTGTGATAAGGACGAACTTGAAGAAGTCTCAGGAAAGCCAATTTAAAATCAAAGTATGACGCATGGTCCATGACGTACTGTCACAGTACTACATTGCTTTCATACGATTAAATTTACATGAAAGATAATAGCGAAATAGCAAAGCGTCATTGGGCTGGTTATATAGTATGCGGACGGAGATTTCAAATAAAATCGTAAGTATCCAAGTTATATACGGTATATAACATACCAGATATGATATATGAGATATACATAAGGTAGATTCACCTGTAACATTTCACATATATAATTTAGTGACAGCGAATGTTTAACGTTATTTATTCTTATAGACGGCGTTTCCGATACATGTAATGTTATATTCAATTCTTGTTCAGACAACGATTTCGAGAATGTGTTTTTGATGTTGTTCATCCACCAATAGATGCGAATCCGATTGGAGATGATTCTTCAACAAGAAAACCGATAGTGACAACGAAATCACCGACAATTATTGGTCGAATAAACAGGATTGAAATTGAAACCTGCACACTGCCGGGCTTATCCGCACTTATACTAGCATGACGGCAATAACTCAAAATATCTTAAACAAATTCGTATTTTTTTGAGTCGTTGCAGTCTTATCTGTATTATTGGGGATTCGGTGGTGCTATTTAGATTGTCTCGAAGGGATAACTGTGGTTTGGTTTTTCGCTGCATTACTAGGATTAGGTGCAATATTTTAAAACTCAATCAAAGTTCAACAGCAGCAACCACAACGTTTGATACAACTGAAACTGAAGAACCAACAACTAAACCAAGGACAACAACGATTACAGTCACGACAAACTCGAACCGAAATCGAGAATCGTTCACTGATATCGTTACGAGAGGAAATGGTGGGTGGGTTATGGAAAAACAGAAAAATGCTTATGAGTTAGGGTTTTTACGCACGAATTTTTTTTCCACAAAAACAATTGTTAAGTGGAGATTTAAACTTGCCAATATCCTTTTTTAAGTACTTTGTTTCGATTGGTGTTAATACATTCACAGCTAGGATGATTTCAAATGTTCAAGTCGAGCATAATTTTGATGTTGACCGCGATCAGAATGTCATTATTGGTGTTAAGACTTTCTTACAGGTATTTCAATATTCTACGAAACATATTTTTGAGAAACCAATCTTAGGGTAGATTACTAATGTTTATTGTACAGAGAGTAGCCTGAGCTATCTCAGAAAGCCTTGATAGGAGGCTTTTTCATGTGATCAATTCTGAGCTCGAAACCCAAAAGTTTTTGTTTGTCGAGCCTCCCTCATCTTGGATTCTGAGCTACTGTTACATATTGGGTGTTGCCATTAATAATGTGACCATTTTTATTCGAAGTTTTTCGAATTTTTTTCGAATGGTCACATTATTAATAGCAACGCCCAATATAAATAATGCATATGGAAGAATGCCTCTCGCCTAACATTTGACCGACACCATGGTCCTCTCATATTTTTCATTCAGAAAAACGAAATTTTGAGAAATCTAGGGGTTGGATAAAATGTTTATTTTATTGTAACGTTACCACAATATCTAATTTTAGAGTTTTGATCAACATTTCAAGTTCGATCAGTTTGTGACAATATCAAATCCACTCAGGATTAGAGCTTTCACATTAACAAGCAGCTGCTTGCAAGTTTTAAACCCTTTCCGTTCAACGTGTGTAATCCGATATTGATTTTTGAAATCCGTTTCACGGGTACACGTCCGCCGATTTGGGCAAACACTGTTACCTCCACAGTCCACGTTGAGTCGTTGACCCAATAATATTTTTAGTATTCTAGGTTCCTAGTATCACCAAAAACCAAACAAAAAATCTAAAAATGGACAAAAGCGTACTTCCTTAAAAACTGAAATTTCATGTTGCAACGGATTTTGCAAACAAGGTAACGAATCTTCGTGACCTATCTGAAATACGAAATCGAAAAGCTTTTAAAGTGGAGGTAAAGACCGTGTCAAGCTAACGGATAAAGGAACTCATTGGGAAGCTGAATTTCATCATCAGGATTTTGTTCAAAATAACAATCTCGGCTGGAACTATTTACGTTAGTTATCAATATAATTTTTTTTGATTTAAAATTATGAAGTTGTGAATTCTGAAGTTACGAGCATGTTCAATTTGAATTTTAAATTTTGCATCGAATTAGATCTTGCATCGAATTAACGCCCCAGTGTTGATTGTATTTTGCACTAGAAATTTTTCACCCAATTAATGAATAAATTGGTTGAAAATTTGGATTCAGGGTGCTGGTTATAAGTTTTCTCACGATGGTACGCACCGATTTTTTTAGACCGCCTCTCTCGATTGTTTCCAAAGGAGGAAGTCCCAGGGAGGGGTTTTAGGGTTCATGAATGCCCAAATAAATCGGTTTTGTGGAACATGTACTATTGTGAAGTATCTATTGTGAAATACAAAAATATCGAACTGGCGTTTAAAACGCCAATTGGCACTGGAGGGTTATAGTCAGAGGTCTGGCACTGGGAAGTTAAATTATCTTGAAATTTTGAAGAAAATTAAAAGAACTCAAGTGGACTCATTGAATATTCACGCTACGAAATGAAAGGGCAAAAAATGGTCATTACAAGAAATACAAATCAAAAGCCAAATGTCACTGGGATCTGGACTTTCAAAATGAAGAAGCCGATTCGATCAGATTAGAGTGTTCTAAGAAAGTATAAAGTCTTTTTTCGAACACCAAATTTTCATGTGAACACCCTTCGGTCAGATAGGGCACAATTGAGTCCAGATTTGTTTTCTGGTTGTATTGGTGGAGCTGTAAGAGACGGTATGCGCGGATGCATGCTTGAAAACTGACATAGTCGATATTCAATAGAAAAATTCACAATTTCAGAAATATATCAAAAAAATAAATAATTGTTAAACTGTTTTTCGTTTGTGTTACAAGTATCTTTTTGACAGCGGATCACACAATTATGATCTGTTTAAGATAGCTGAGAAAATAGCTGTGAAGGTAGCTTTTAGAATAGATTTGAAAATATAGCGTAAAATATATCACATTCCGTATCAGCCTCAAGAGTTATTCTATATAAAAGAACTTGAATCATGAACTTCAAAGTAATTTTCTCAAGGATTCGATGTGCATATTATTCTGAGGGATCTCGCCAAGAAATATCATTTCAGTGAAAGTGTTCACTATCGCCTGGCTGATTAATTTTACAACGCCAAATCAAATTAAAAATACTAAATTTCTGATTAAGAAATTGCTAAATGAGAAGTTATCTAACTGGCGTTACGCATTTTACTTTATCGTATAATTAAAACTTATTGTTATATATTTTACTATGCCTAGCATTGGCTACATGAAACGGTAATTTTCATCAAGCGCATCGTAAGCTTTTTGATTAGCTAACTCTAAGGCTCTATCCCATTTTTATATAATCAGGCAGAATTAAGGATTTATTTTTAATAGCCTCTTCTAGCGGTTCGTCTCAGACTTTATTTCCGAAAAAAGATTCTTGAAAAGTCAACTTTTTCTTAGAGTCATTTCAATCATAGACTATGATTCATAGTGAGCTGTCATTTATAAGCCCACTTTGAGTACTTATATGACCGACTGATATTTGTCCTTGGTCGTTTTTACCGTCCAGTTTTACCAATTAGTATACTTGGAACTTGAACCATTTATACAGATAAGGGTATATTCTTCTTAGACGGGTGGCATTATCCCTTTTAATAATTGGTTCGCCGTGAAATTTATATTTTTGAAACCAGTGTAATTTGGGTTTAATTCGTGTTAAAACAAGTGACATTCATGAATTCACAGAAAAAGATCAATGAATCTATAGGAAGATTTATTTGCTTAATAATGAAAAGACCTATCTGAGATTTGTCCAATCTGATTTGGAAATTTCCGGTAAAAAGTTTGACTTATGTGTTGGACTTATTGTTAATTTCCTGACCATCTGAATTTTCTTTGGAATTATCATTTGTAACATAACAAAAAAAGCGAAATTCGTCAGTTTAGTACCACAATTATAAACATGCGTCGATCGCATGATGTAAAATTTGGAAGTGTACGTGTCTGACCAGAGGAGAAAGATGAATCATTTTGAATCACGT
>SCLD01175539.1:0-20075 GCA_004367895.1 Oikopleura longicauda
CACATGTTACATGTGCATTTACATTCACAGTTCTCTAAGAATAAGGAATGTCTGGCTGATGATTTTAGGGGTCGATCTTGCTATGAAGGAGTACGCATTCTTCCTAAAAAGTTTGTTCAGGTCGTAGCGCGTATGTAGATGCTATTAGTACTTTACTGAACCGGTTCTAAAGTTGAAGTTTGTCACTTAGGGTTATCAGTAAAAAAATAAGTGATATTATACATGATTAAGCTATAAGTTATAACCGCTGATTACTTGGTCTTATGAAAGGGTCAATTTTGCAGTACAGTTTGCCAAAAGAACTGCCTAAGAATCACCGTATACTGTCGAAGACCGGCAGTTTACTAAACACCAAATACGTTTGTTGTTTCAAACGTTTGTTTCTTTCGAAATTTCACTCCACCTTACTTTTCAATTATAATGGAGTGAAAACGCATTGTGACAACGGGTCATGTTTACGCGTAATGTTGTTCAGTAGTCCATATCAAACGGCAAAGCGATACAAGGAAACTGGCGAGTGGAGCGGCTGTCGCATTCATAATATGAATTTCATATGATGGATTCATATGATGGATTCAAATCCAATTTTGACTAGTTCGTTAACTACTAAAATTAGAAATAAACGAGAAATAAAAGCGTGATTTTGAATTATTTTATTTAAACTAAACCGTGTCGATTTCATTGTGGTGAGTGCGGTGCAAATGCGGCTGGAAATGCTTTCTCCGCCTCGCCATCCGGCATTCGATGTTTGTTCTCCTTTATGTTTCGCTTTGCCTCGTTCATTTGAGCATCGCGGAACGAGAGTGTGCCATTGTGTTTGAGTACATTATCCAATTGCTCGATTTTGCGCATCTCTTCCCAGTGCTTGATCGGGTGACTGTGGATTTCACTTTGGACGATGAACTTCTCCATAAGTTGACGCGCCATTTTGAACGAGTCAAAGTACTGACGTCCGCCATAATCGGCCAGTCTCAGGTGAATTTCCGCCAGTTCCTATTATAATTATACTAACTATTAAGTCCTACTCTTCAAATAATCTACATACATGTATGTTTTACAGTATTGGAATATTTTTATTAAAGTAAACGAACCTTGAACCACTCGGGCGGGACGAAACTTTCATTGTCACGCGTCTGCGCCACTTTCATCGCGCGCGTTATCTCACGATGGTAAATGCCACCGGCGGCGGCTATATTGATCAGGCCACGATCAAGTCGACTATTCTCAATATAGAATATGCCATGGGCCAGCGCCATTTTAGCTAGTCTCACTTTCTCATCCCACATCAACTTATTAATCCAGAACTCGTACGAATGTTGGGGTAACATTGATAAGTGGGGTGGACGGAATCCCCAGAAGAAGGCATGATCATTAATGAAATCATGTCGATTGTAATAATAAGCCGGATCATTCATATCATCATTGGCCGTGTAATTACTCGTCACAAAGATCTGATCACAATGATTCCATGGTAACAACTCAAAATCGACTTGATCACGCAGAAATTGAAGATGTCGATCACTCTCATCTTGACATAGGAAAATGTTGCGTCTCTGATTGGCACGGATGAACTGGGCGACATTATGTTGATACCGTGTCACATTTGTCTCCTTATCATACTGTGTACTGCCATACTCTTTGGGTGGAAATTTGACATTCTCCAAAAACTGTTGCTTGTTCTTCTTCCAATGATTGTGAATGAACAGATCATTGTGCACATAGTCAACATCTGGTCGCATGTTCTCGGTTAGTTGGAGAAATGGAATTGAAAAACCCATTCGCTTGTCCATGCCAAAAACTAGTGCATTGTCCGGCATCATAAGTAGTGTTGAACGTACATGATAATCGAGTATGCGCATGTGGCTGCGATCAAAGTAGAACATATAGGAACATGTCGAGACGAATGTGAAGAAGAAATAAACACTTGAAACGCCTAATGAACCACAATCTTCATGCATACGTCGTATCGTCAGATTATCTTTCTTGATAAGAGGCAGAATATACGTTGACCAGTGAGTAAGGAGGAAACCGAGGCCGATCCCGGCGAAGAGGACAAAGAAAATCGTGGGCTGGATCCACAGTCGATTGATTACACTTGATTTGTACTGGCCCGAGTGGATGAACTTGGCGAAGAAGGCGATATTGATGACTTTGAGTCGGTCGGGTTTATAGTGGTGATAAAAAAAAACAGAGATGAGACACTGGGCAGCTCTAAACACCTCTAAATAAGAAGCCAGTTATCTCAACGCCACGTTCTTTACAGAATAGCTTCTCGTAATTAACTCGTAATAGGTGACAGTACCCTGACATAATGTAGTACACATGATGACAAGTTTGTAATTTCGTCTAATTTATCCGAAACCACTCTTCAAGAGCCCAAGAGTGATATCCACGAGTGTTAACAATTAAACTAACCAACTACTCTCCAGCTATTCTATTCATAGATTGTCGAACTTGAAAACTAAATATACAAACAGGCACCGTATGTGTCGATGACTGCGTTCTAATTAGATCAATAGTAACTGTTCCGTCTAAAATATATATTCGTTGCTACCCGTAGTAGTAACTATAATCCCGGCCCATAATAATCCACAATTTCTGGAGCCGCTTATTAGCGTAAACTTTCAAATGGCCGACAATGAAAAACGCCCAGCCAATCACGCCGAAATTGTCGTACATTTTGTGAACGAAATCATTCAACGTGAACTTTCTCAGTGGGCTTGTGGTTTTGCGTCGTCTTATATTTTAAGTTATGCAAATAAAACAAGTTCAATTACAAGTTCAATTATGACGATTTAGAGGTTAAGTTTAACTTAGAAAACAAAAAGCCCATATCAATAACCAGTTATCGAATGTTTGGCATCAGTATAGAAATTACCACTGGCGAAAATAGACGCACCATAATCCATTTGTAAAATATGCCGCAACCAACCTGGTACCGTATCGCAATGGCCCCATTTCCAGTGCGTGTTCGATAAATTGGCCGATACGAGCAGTTGAATGTATAAGAACAGTGGCGCACATGTATACGCAGCAATTGTCGCCAACTGCGAAGTGCCCGTCGTCGTCATATCGTGCCACCATATCTCGGCGAGAATGGGCATCACGATCAGAACGGATTGATGTTGATTGGTCAGCGCCAAGCCCGACAACAGACAAATCAATTTGATTGACGAGCAACGCCGTTTATCGGACAGATCGTCACGTGAGTTGATGAAATGTGTGTAGGCGTAGAGAATGGCCAGAGTGAGGAAGTTGTTCAAGGCAAGCGACTCAAAGTTGATTGCATCCTCCCAAATATGATCGGCAAAGCCAAATTCGAACATGACAATGATAGCGGCAATTGTTTCACCCGTCACCATTTTGATAAAATAAAACATGAGCACATTAGTGAGGGATGACACGATACAAATGAGCAGGTTGAACTGGAACGGCAAACTTATGCCAATAATCTAGAAAACAAACAGTTGTGAGTAGGGTCAGAGGTTGGGGACAATGTGATTTGGACCTGCAACGGTAGAAACGACCAAAGGTAGCCAAGTATCGTCAACAGGGGGTAGCCGGGTGCATGGGGGACGCCGAACTCGTGTGCCGCCAACATAAAGTCCGCCGTCATCCCAGGTGGCAGGGAGCGGTAACATGTCGAGCTGGGGAGATAAGTATGCCACTTGACCTGTTTATTAACATACCTGTAGAAATAGAAGTTCGTGAAAAATAGAAAACCAGTGATGACATTCGGCGTGAGCTGATCGGTGGGTTTATGCAGTTCAAGTCACTATGTAAGACACAATAATCAGTACTGAGCAAGACATAACTACTATCTTGAATAGCGATCGAGTTCAAGTATTTATTGCCTGTCAGTACTCTGAGTACTGTACTCAGACTCAGCATTGTCTGGGATCCTTATTGGGGATCATCTGTTTCGTAAACAGGCTGCTTACTCGCTCACTTGCACTTTATTATAATTGACGTGTCAAGTACAAAATAGCCACCCCCAAAACATGGGTTCAAGTGGCATGCATAAAGCGCTTTCAAGATTCTTTATTCTCGAGAGCATGTAAATATCCAGGTGCATTGGCTCAGATGAATAGTCAATGCCCTGTAACTGCGTGTATTATCTACGTGGAGCTAGTATCCTTGCGCATCTTGTGTGCCGGCACAGAATTTTTACTATTTTTGTTGACACCTGGGTGTGTGTATTTTTGTGCCAATTCCATCGGCTGACGAATTAAAGTTTTGTGATCAAAATAATGTTACGGTACCCCGGTATCCGGAGAACACGAGAACACATTTAGATCCAGAAAACAGCATTTGCCAGCTTTGCGGACATGCAGTCACGACGAAAAAACAGTATAATAACACACGTTGATCATACACAAATTACAGTAGTCCTGGATTAGATTGCGTAGATGAGAAGTACTAACGCAAAAAGTTCTGTTTGTAAAAGTTCTTCCCAGCTCAAAAATAATCAATTAACACATCAGCCGTGGCAATGAACGTGTACACTTTATGAACCGGGAGATCATTTCACTAATGTATATCATATATTTTGCGATAACCCCGATAGACATCACTACTCCACTCTAAAACAGAAACGTGAATAAGTGACAAGTACAAGGACATAAACCCACATAAGATTTGATCCTATCTTCGCCCATTTTTTCTCTCGTTTAATATTTTTCGGCACTTTTTGTCCTAACAACATCAAACAATATCAACCAGTGATCATCGCTTCAGGCCGGGATGCCTACTACGATTGCGTCGTTAGTGTTCATTTATCACAGGTAAATTTGGGTGTTAAATATGTTAAATCAAGTTTACACACATTTTGCTTTGATACACCACGCTCTGCTTGTACGATAATAACCAAGTACACGTGCGGTTCCAATCTGATAATTTATTCTACCGCTGGAATTACTGTCAATGCCACGTTATATGGTTAAGTCGCTCAATAATTATGCTTGGTTTTTAACGGCCACATCAATTTGTATCGGCCGGGAAGGTACATTGGCGTCATCATCGTCTTCGTCACTCGAAAAACCAAACTTGATCCTTTTTTCACACCATATCTATCATAACACGATTGCAACGAGCTGTAACACTCGGTTATGCAACCAAACAAAAGTAGACTTGACCATGTAGACTCTCCAGGTAACCAGCCACTAAAAACGGATAATGCGTTTTGGTTGTTTGTTGCCTCTTTTGGTAACATAATTGTGCCACAATTTTCGGATTATGATTTGCCACCATTTTCACGTGGACGGGCTGGGCGGCGATGTACAGGAGGTACCCCTCTAAAATAAGAAGCTATTGCTGCAGTGACAATCCCACATCTACCATAAACTTTAGTCCATACACGACCTCAAAGGGGAGCGCAACTGTATATCTATTCATTTATTCACTTTTAGTAATAGGATAATGTGAGGATGACCTTGTTATGAATATTCTCCGCCAGATCTATTTATATGTACAGTCATGACATTGGCCTGACACTTGTAGTACTTGGAGTAGTCATATTTGACTACTTTGTTTTTGCGTGTTTGATTTAGAACATGTTCTATTCAATAAGACGATTGTGACAAGTGTTCCCCCATTTGACTCTAGTAAAATACAAGTAATCGCCAACGTCATGACCAAAAAATGACTCTATGCAGCATAGACTATGCTCGATAAGATTAGCCGCCAGGCTCGACTATTGTTGGGCGTTGATTACTTGACTTGAGCTCTAAAGTTGACGTGGTTTTTCTATTGTTTCTTCTGGTCGAAGGAACTCAAACGACGTGACTAACTTGGACTTCAAAAATGAAACCACCAAAACCATGATAATGACGAAACAATAACTGCCCAGTGACCGACATCGAGATTTGATCAGAATGCAGCATATGTGCTTGTTAGAAGTTAATTGGTAGGTCCGATGCCGATGTCATGACATCGATGGCGAGAGCTAATCCCACGTTCCCCACGCCAACCAATTTGGGTAGTAGTACTGCAATTCATATGGAACCGTTCTCACTTCGTCGAAAAACCATGCCTGAAGAGAAAAGACTACGCGGAAGTGGCCAAGTTCACATCGTGGCCCGCTTTGGGCGCTGCATTATTAGCTGAACCAATTGGCGGTGTACCGAGTTAGTGACACCTTTTCAGTCAATTCCTTTTCCCTTGATAGCTCAAAATGAATTTTTTGGTGGTTCTGGGTAGGATTCAGAAGCAAACGCCCCAAAAACCCCTTCCCTCTCGAGACTGGGGCTCCCCCTCAAACTTTGTTAAACCAGATATGACACGATTTCCTTATGTAACTAAACTTTTGAGGTTGCGTCAGACTCTGCGTGCGATCAGTGTGATAAGCCTACAAGGGAAAGATTTATGCATAAGTTCGATATCGATGGGGTAAGACGTTTGGGTTGAGCGTATAACCGTGAAGAACATTTTATATCAACTAAAAGTCTTCTCTTGACTATGTAGAGCACGATGTAGATTGAACTAGAGTGCAGATTGGAGCTGAGTCTACAAATTCAGTACAAGGGCTCGGTGAAAATAAAAACAAGACGTGATCTAATACGGCAATGGCAAATAAGCGGCTACTTTCGACAAATGCACGCGGCGGTGGCAATAGGTTCAACAACTTCTAAAGTGGTCGAAATGATTCTCGATTTTGGAGAGCGGCCTATTTCTCAATGGCACGTTTTATTTTGAGAAGAAATAACGAGCCTGAACTTGGGGCTCACTTGATATGCTACAACATGACTTGCTGCAACGTACTTACTTCACTTTGATAATTCCTTGCCGTATTTGAGAAAACTTGTTTTTAGTTGCACTTATTCCCAAGTGAATAAAAATGTATCTAAGCATGTAGATCGTGTAGATCCAATGCGACCCCGGCCAATACATCAAGCTCAAGTTATCCAATACAACTCCCATCGCAAAACCGCAACATGGCCTCGAGTGTCTCTTCTTGGTTTTACGTACAGACTTTATTAGCAGTCTATTCAGTCGTCCAAGTTCAATTGGCGGTCGACGCAGCCCAGGTTATCCAAACAATACGGGTGTTAAATTATCCACGGTTGCAATCCGTCTGGTTTTCAGGGTCAATGTGGGGTATTATTCCTCTTGAATAAGCGCCGAGCCTTCAAACTTATGTTAAATTCAGGTAGGTCGTGTTCTTTCTTATATATTTGAACTGTTCGGCAAATTTAAAATTGAATAACCTGCACCTTTTTTTGGAGTTTAAAAAGAAGCCTCACGTAATTTCATGCAATAACTCCAGATGTTAAGTTCATTCTCTATAATCACGCTATTAATTACAAACGTGTTTAACAATGAAGAATACACCTGCATCAAAACATAGTACAACTTGTGCTGTACAAGTCATTCGCCGTTAATTATTTGGTCAGTCTTATTTGGTTAGACAGTCAATTTAAATAATTAATTTGATAACTCATTAAATTAATTACTTAATGTGTGTGTCTAAACACAAAAAGGTCGTGGCCTGGAAGCGAGGTGTAACACTCACAATTCCAGCTAGTAACTGCGTCAAGTAAAAGGAACGAACGGGCACCCCACGGGCAGCGGAAATGCGATTTGCGCTAAGTCAAACAACAATAATTTTCTACTTTCCGATTCGGACTGTAAATGGAGCAACAGCATGCATATACAAGCTCAAAAACGGAACTAACGTTGACCCTGGCCCATGACTGTCATAATTAACATAGATCTCTAGCCTGGCACGAGTAGCATACCGTATGCTGTATCACTGAGTACTTGTTGCTGCGGAATGTTACGATAACTGTAACAATTATACACCACAGTGGTGACACCATTCACTCCGTCTATAATCTGCACATCATACCGATATGCGGTGTATTTTTGCGTGATGGCAGAATGCATCAACTGTAAAACAGCTTGTTGCAATAAGCGCTCATTCAACGTTTTCGTTTTAACGGTCTAGTTGATCATAATGCTGAAACGACTAATTTCCTGGGTATAACAAATCAGGCGTTCCACGGCAACACCCCAATGTTTAACCCTGAATCAGTAACATCATGTTCAAAGCGCTAAAAGAAGCAAGTTTGATTGTACCGGTGTGCGGCGGACACATGCCTAAACGCATTGCGAGCCGTTTGAAACACAATTATCAATTGTCTGCATAACTTAACTCAAATAATGAGTATGCCTGGATTTGTTTTAAGTCGATTTGATCAACTGACGACATGTATCGACATTACAGTAATTATTCACCGTATTTGATATTCTCACATGGCTTTGAATTTGTCGTCAGTAAGGCGGTATAAGTCAAAAAAAGACAACGTCATTACTAACAGTCGCGTTATGTCAGATTAGGCGCAGGTTCAACGCAAATAAGGGCTTTTCGGCTTTTTCATGGCGTAAGAAACCACCACAAGTATGAATATTTGTACTGTAGGTGTTTGCGACTTATTTTTAAGAGGGATATCCGAAAATTCCTAAAATAAAAGCATCTTTCCACAAATTTAAAAAAAATGATTACGTTGACTTTTATACCGAGCACCATGGTGTAACTTGTTCGTTTCAAGCAACCAAGTTTAAAGTAACAAAAATCTATTTAGAGAATATCATATTTGTTTTCGTCCACTCAAGTCAAGTGAATAAAAAGTTCATTTTTGTTCACACAAACACAAATAACAACACATTTTTTTGTTTAGGCTTTTTGACGGTATTTTTATTTCAATGTTCTGTGCGTAATATGGCTCGGCTGCCTTATTACTCAGTTTTTATGCGGCGTTTGGTTTATGCTGCATAGTCGTTTATTTACAAGTTTGTGCGAGTTTGTATGTTGTTTCCATCTTTGCCATCGTGATCAAAAATCACGAGCAGCAAGCAACAAAATAGTATGATCTTTGATGAAAGCGTATTATGTACTTTAGGTTTAGAATATTTACAACTAATTTACAACTTTCATGGGTGTGCGTTACCATGAATTTCGATTTGTCACGATCGAGCAGCCTTTGCCACTCAGATTGGTCGTTCAAGTTCGACAAGTCAAGTTACGGGTGAGATCAATGGTGAAAAGCTACAAAAGCTACGTGAGAGTCAATTTCAATGTTCACGGATCATTAGAATGTGGCGTTATAATGAAACGGGGGCAGGCGCGTACAGGTGGCCACTAGTACGGCGCCACAAAAGTGAAAATCAGTAGCAGAGCCACTGTAGTTGATCGAACCAAGGATCAAATCTGATTTTAGATTTGTTTAGAACATGAACAAGTCAAAGTGTCATGGCCAAACTGACGGTCGACGACTCAGCAAGTGTGAAATAAATAGTTTAGCACTGGCCAATGGCCTGGACCTTTCCATCCGAGCAACATTCCTTGTGGATATGATTGTATAAAATAAACGGGCTTGATTTGTCACTTTCAATTCAGTTGTCTACATCACGTCTGGTGTTTTTCATCGTATAAAAGCGATTACAACGTAAGATCGTTGTAGTATACATAAGCGAAGTGTAATCACTACGGTATATCGAAAAAACATTTCGCTTATATAATCCAACAAAGGTCATCGAGTTTAAATCTACGGAAAGCCGACTTTAAACTGTTTTCAACTGTTTCCTATTAGAACAACATTTTGGATCGTGGCCGATGCCCTTGGCGCCGGCGGCGCAACTGCTGGTTGGATCCCAGTCTGACTCGAACGAGTGGTATGCCTTGTCAAAGTGATTTGCCTTCTTCGCATGCTCATTGGCGAAGCGTGCGTCACACTCGCATAGTGCGCGTTTGCAACTGTTTGGCTCGTCTGTGCATTGGATGCTGTTTGTCTGAAAATGTTCGAAATTGAACAGTGTGTTCAATTTTAAATTTTTTGATACTCACCGCTGATATGAAGGAATAGGCAGTGAATTCTTGGATGCATGTTTCGCCAAATTGCTCTTGGACACATTTGTTACAATCCTTGTACTGTTTGCATGTCCCATCCAACTCATCAACGGCCGGACCCAGACCCGGGTCAGACATTGGCCGATCGCCAAGCAATAAGCAATTGCATCCGTACGTCCAAAACTTGCGCTCATCGAATAACGGATTGTAAGTGGTCATCATCTCTGTCAGCTGGGCATAACGTCTATCAGTGCTTTCAAAGCCGATTTCGCGTGTTCCTGCCCTTGGCTGACGGTTGTGGCTCAGATTAATGCCCAAAGTGGCCGTCAGTGCTGTCGATAGAAATTTCATCTTTTCTGTTCTCTTAATTTTTCAATTGACGTCTGTACTAAGACAGTGTATGATACTTACCGTTAGATAATGTGTGCGTTCGCTTGCTTGCTCTCTGTGTGATTTAATTCAATTTCCGAGGACGATTTTTGCTTATAAACTAACTCCAATGGAGGAGATGATGTACAGTTTGGAGCTCACCGGAGGACCCTGCATCATACGGATGATCGTCCCGAGTCCTCCATTTCATCTAGAAATGGCGCTAGTGAGTCACGAGCTGCTGTTGCAATTGATGTCGGTTAACTTTTGTCCAATTTATCGACGCGAGGAATTATTTATCTAGCAACCAAAATTAACAGCCACAACCACATTGTAAGAAGCACCATCGAAGTTGAACTTCTATATCTCTTTTTCTCTCTTTGTTTTTGACACGTCCAATTCATGAACCCGCCGCAAAATTAGATACGTTGGGGCATGTTCATATGACTCAATTGGTCACTCTATCATTATGCGTTTAATCGGCTGAGATCGTCATTGAACGTAAGGACCAGCCAGTCACACAGAAATTTTGACCACATAAGTTAGTATACACATGAGTTATTAGACATTACTAATGTAATTAGTTGTTCTGTAACAACTACACTTTGGGGACAACCACTAGTGTCATATCAAATAGGCCAAGCCGTTAACTGTGATCTAATAATTGTTTCTCAGTCTGGGTGATGTGAATATAGTCAACCCTTATTATATCGATGGTATTGTGGCTCATGATTTTGAGGGGCCTTACCTTGAAATAATAGGCGTAACTGTGTTGTCTTCATATTGTATTGAAATAAACTGTGCTAAAACTGTAGGATCATCACGTAGACAATTCGTCGTCTTTATGACCTTGAATTTGCCCGTACTTGGAATCACTGGTGATTCGTGGTGCTGCCCTATTAAATATAACCAGTCCAGTTTTTTGAGTGTTTCGCCTCAGATTTGAGCCCTTGTGAATGTTTACCGGTTCGGCATCAGTCGCCGCTCATCCGAATGCGTCAAGTTCATGAAAAATGACAGTACGACATATATAGAGTATAAACACGGTAACGGTGACTGACGGGAAACAGGGTTGTACCGTGCATTTGACTTTGACTCGTACGTTTCTACATACTAGCATGAGTGGTAATCGCAATTTAATTGACAAACAAATACTAAATTTTTCACATACTTTACATGATAGTCGCGCCAACATGAGTCGCAGTTCGAATGGTTTCATGTACAATTCAAATAACTTGCTCAAGCAACTTCATGTTACTTGACGTTGTTGTCTGAAAACTTAAACACGCGCTTGGGTTGGGCGTACAACGGTTGATATAAAAAGCTTAGTCGACCCGAACCAAGTGGTCAAATGTGGTATAGACATATCTCGTGCCGTCGCCATCTGCCCGTTGCAGAAGTTGAAAGCATGAAACAGGATCGCCTAAGCAAGGAAGCTTGACCGTTACAAACTGAGTCTGGATTAGTCAGAATAGTTGGCCGATGATCGGCCCCTTGCGCAGAGCATAACATGTTGTCTGATTCAACGTGAATGGCGGATTCATCATTGCGGAAGCATGGTCGTGATGGAGTAGGCATTGCCGTTATACAATTCCTATGGACGAAAGTATGCGTTGCACTTGATTGACCACCTGAAGGCGGCTCGGGAACACGTAACACTAAACACATAATGTACTGTAACGCAGAATATTCATTTTCAGAAGTGTCTTTCAATAATCCAGATGTCATTGACACATGTGTGTCAAGACAAATGCCTAAGTAGCACCTAGTTACCCAATTTCAAGGATAGTTTACACTGCTCACGCTACCATTGCCAGCAATACGTTGGTTGGTTGGATTAAA
Organism: Oikopleura longicauda; assembly: GCA_004367895.1. Classification (NCBI taxonomy): domain Eukaryota; kingdom Metazoa; phylum Chordata; class Appendicularia; order Copelata; family Oikopleuridae; genus Oikopleura; species Oikopleura longicauda. Next base: position 12,059 of record SCLD01175539.1, read on the forward strand.
GCCCGAAAACTATCACCTCTGGCTTTCTAAGGGCTTAGGGTTCCGGTTCGAAACTATCGGTTGAGAAGAATGACACTACGGCGACCTGTACACTTTGTGCTAACAAATGATCACATTTCGGCTTGGTTAGAAGGCTAGTGGATGGTTACTTGTTCTAAACCGCGGAATCACAGTTAGAAACGGTCGGAAACGCCCAAAGTTAGAAATGGTCAAAACGGGGAGTGCGGGTAATGGTGACGGTAACAATGTGACAAGAGCAAAATGACAATATTTCGTCGATATCGGTGCCAATTATTACCTCAACAGAGAGACACACACAAAAGATGTCAGTAAACTGGTCCCGAGATAAGTACCAAATTAACAGTTGCGCAGACGTTCACTTTAAGTACATGTGTGCGCGTTTTATTCATTTTATCTTCTCAAAATTACATACAAATGGGGTCACACTTGCGGTCGATCGCCGTCCTGAAAGCGGATTATTTTAGCCTTATTTTTTCTGTTGCCGTTTGCAAAAACATATTCTCCTGTTTTGTGTGTGTTCGCGCGGCGGGGGAGAAGAGAGACACAAATATGTTGTCGGTACTGGTGCTGTTGCGGTCTCTGTAACAGCTACCCATAACTTTTATGGTTGCGTTAGAACAAGAACAAGTTCATCGAGGAACATGTAACCAAATTATTAACTAATTCCAGCACCAATCACGACATTCTTAACTGATTACGTATAAAGCCCCCGTCGACAGGCAAATTGTCGTGTGTGAGTGACGCCTTTTGTCAAAGATAATTCTTTGGTGAACTTACTTATTACTTCGACAAGTGTCGGTACTTACCATATATTAGCCATTAAGCACACATAAAGGTATAATACACAGATGCTCCCGTATAAGCGTCGGCGTCCCTTTTTGGAGGCCCATTGCGGGCGCAAAAATTTAGACCACAATTCTAAAACCGCACTCGTCGTCAAGACGTCACAAAATCAATAATTAATGAAAGTGGTGTTCTGGTGGTGTAAGTGAATCAGCTGTTTTCTGAAGATAGGCCCGTTCCAGCCGAAAACACGACTCGTCAATGTTTAAGTGTCTTGGTCCGTTCTAAATCTAAACCACTATTGAAGCGTAGTGTCCAACGCATGATCTGGTCGTTATGTCCGTGGCAACTAAACCAGAGCGACTAAATGACGAGTTCATGGCCAAGCCGGTTAGTAAGTCTGTATGTGAAAAGTCCAACTTGTTTTTGTTTGTTTGCTTGCTCGACCTGGCCTCGTCTTGGGCCGAAAGTCAGCAGGTTGAGTTAGTGTAACGTACGGCGGCACTAGTAAATAGCAACAACAAATTCTTTGACGGATAAAGCTGTTCAAAAAACAACGCTAAACGCTCGGCCAGTTCAGTTGAAACGTGTATAGCTTTTAATTGTGTCGCGAAATATGGCGCGCCATGGCCTGCATTTTTGACGTGTACACTTCTTATTACAATACTTTAGCGCACGATTAGTTAGCAGTGACATGTGGGTCAATGCACCCCTCACTAGGGGTTGCACACGTGGGTGACGCACTGTAGGTTCTAGCAGCCTCTTAGCAGCGCTAAGTAAGACCAAGGTGATGGACATCTGCAAGTTCACACAGATACCAAGCCAAAAGAGAGACTTCTCTTAACTCGCTTGGTTTTTTTATTAAAAACCGTGAGTGAATAGGTCAAAAGGGGTAATGTGATTTTGACGGCGCTAAATAGGATAATACAAAAATAGAATCTACCAAGTGATTTGCTGACTCGGTCAACTTGAACTGAAGATGCCCGCCAAGTTTCAAGTCTAGTCTGTTGTTAATTGCGGTCTAAGGAAACTTGTAGTTATTAATAATCATTTGATTATTGATCGTCCTGACCCCGTTCGCTAGAATGAGCCGATTTCTGACTCGACAACTGGTTGGACATGTAAACTCATTTAAGATTCTTTCTGTTCTGTCAACACTTGTCAGACCCAGTGCTTAAAGATACTACAGGTATGGTTTCTTTGAGGGCTCAAAACACGCGACACGTGACAGTAACCTTGACGGCACATGGATCATGAATCATGGTGTATAAAAGCTGACCTGTGTTCACTTGGGTTAAAGAGGCTCTTAGTTACGATTAAGCCATCGTATATCTTACAAGCGATAATAAATTACAATATACTGAGCTGGACAACTGGGTCTGTCTGTAATTATTTTGACAAGTTAATAAGTGGAAGCCGTCTAAAAACTAATAGGATCCTGAATTCTAATCCGGAAATGACCCACACAGTCAATACTGTACTTTACCTCGTGACAGAAAGTCAAGTTTATTGACAACTAGACATTGGAGTATTTCCTATCCATGCGCAACAGTACATCATCGTAGATAAGCAATATTTACCACCGTGGACATTTTACTGTCTTCTAAAAACGTTGTTTATGTTTTATTTATGTATTCAACTGATAAATTTAAGTGACCGCACGGAGAAACGTGTGGTGAGACAAGACGGCAAAGAATAAGTCAATAAAGCGTACTTTTTTGGCCATACAATTGTACCAAAAAGTGCTGTTCTTCACTCTGTGGTAAAAAATGGCGAACATAATGAAAAACGGGTCACGTTCAACCGACGGTCAATGTTGAACAGCGCCCACAGTTTATACACAGTAACTTGAAGGTGATCAAACTTATCACGAGCTCGGTTTAGGCTTTATGTCAAGTTTTGGCGGCTCTACTCTTATCATTTTTTGCGCCACGATACTTTGGGCCATCAATGATTGTCGATCATGATAATAAGCCACAAGCAATTGAAAATCCACGTTCGCCATTTCTGCCGCATTGTGCCACTTTAATGTAGCCCGTGTTCAAAAGTGGCCCAATCTTAAACCATTGTCCGCGGTTTTATTGGTGGAGTAAGCAAGTACTGAATGTTTGATTTGATAAGAATCACGCCCAAGATAAATAGTTGGTTATTTAGCATCCCCAGATCACTCGACATTTTACTCTAGACGACTGCTTGCTTCGGTCAAGCGAAATTGTCAAATTTGAGGTTCAGGGGAGACCTGACTAGCATGTGCAGGGTGACAAACTGGATGATGAAGTTACCACGGTACTTAGAGGATCGGGCACCAATTGAGCAATGTCACGACACAGTCACACTGGTTCATTTAAAGTTGTGATAATCAGAGTCAGAACGGCTATGTAAGCACAGTGTTAAACATGGTTCACTTTGCACTAGGCATGTGTGTCTGTGTTTTAACCAATATATATAGAAACACTGGTCACCCGCGAGCACAGTGACGAGCAACCATTGATGAAATATTCCGAAAAGTATTAGTCTTTCAATAAACGACGCTCAATGTCACGTCGTGCTGTTTATATGGTCAGCAACCATAAGGTTTAAGGTCAGCAGGGTTCAAGCTGTAAAAGTAGGGTTTAAGCAAGCAACAAAAACTGGACAATAGAAACCACACCGTGCCAATTATACGCCAAAGTAGTTGACATTCGGGCTAACCACGCTTGGTGCGTTCTAAATAACTATCATAATATAGTGAATAATTTGAGGGTAGATAGCGAACAGTGGATTACAAGTGTAGTTATTCGTGAGTTGCAATGACCATGCTGAGTAATGAACGGGTACATATCGATATTAACTTGATGCTAGAGTGTGCAAAAATGCATGGCATTTTTCGTATGCCTCAGCTCATTCCGCGTTTGCGTCATCACGGGGTGGCATAGAATGTGTCACCGTCTAATGGCGTTGTTGTTGAGCATGTTCGATCAAGTGTTCAACCGTCCAAAAATGAGCTATTACTACAACTCAATAATTGTTGACTCACTTGTGAATAACAACCGTACTGTACTTTACGTCACACCGCTATGCAATGAAAAGAGATTATTTCATCCTCGTCTAAGTTACTCCCGGCAAGAACCCATTAATGTCATAATTGTTACTTATTGAATAAGCCCTATTGTCACGTTTTCAAAATGTGAAGTGCAAACACACTCTCAGCCGACGTGTGACGTCAAATTACTGATTAGCCTAACCAGCTCAGTGCCATATCAGCTGAGTCAGATGATCCAATCAGTCTTATGCAAAGACCTACTGTGTCGATCTCAACCGTCGACATGAACGTGATTTGTTAGAAGGGCACTTTCTTCTGCTGTGTCTCGAAAAACAAAGTATAAACCGAATTATTATCGCAAAGAATTTCATTTCGTTACGCGACCTCTTCCGCACAATGTTTGAGGCCAAATTGTACAATAAATGCTCTTCGCATTGAACGCCACTGCATAGGCGTGGGATGGTTACAGCGTTCGTTTCAGCGAATTTGAAAACTGGACTCAGTTCCACGTTCACGCCATCCGTTCCACGGAGATGGTCCATTTATTAGGTTGCGTAGTATTTCCGTATTAGACTTTACTTTGTCAAGGTCAAATAATGAACTAAACATGTCGCCTTCCACTTAACAGTGTCGATTTACATCAGAACAATGGCGCAAGAATTACCAGCTTTGGCCTAAAAATTCACGATGCCCTCTTTTTACTGATTTTTGCGGTCAACGCGGTTCAGTATAATGATAAAGTAGCATTGTTTAATAGTATTGTTTTAATCTCGAACCAGTCTACTGTTGCAGCTTGTGCATTGCGTCACGTTGTACTGGATGGGAAGAAAAAAATGTTGATCAATTATATGCGGAAGCATATACGAATGGGATAATCTCATTTTACAATCGTAACCCATTGATCTTGGTCCGTATTTATCTTTATGTTCTGGTAGAACGGGCGACAATTTAGATGGCGGCGACCTGAGGTAAACTCGACCGTGGCAATTGGCCGACACTTCCTGGCGTCTTATGCCTTATCATTATAAGAACTTTATCACCACTACCACGACAACCCACTAGAACATCTTAGTGACTCTGGTTGAACCAACGTATTCTAAAGTGTGATATGATCCCAGTTGGATTACTACAAGGCGTTAGACTAACAACGTGTTCTGGATAATATTTACCGCCCTGAACAAATCGTCGCATCGCAACCTATTTTGAAGTAACCAGATTCTAGCTGATATAACACTTTATGTAACGTTGCAATTTTCTACCGACAAAAGGATCTCTAATCTCGAGGACGTCTGGGCCTTAAATTTGTGTTTTGATAGGCTGTTTGTGTCCCCACAACGAGCTTGTTGTACGTGGTACAAGTGGGTACTGTACGAGCCGATGACAATTTCGATAACAATTTGATCCAACATTCAATGGAATTTGGGATGTTGGTGAAAAACAGCGCTTATAAAGTACGTAAGGTTCCAACACGGCTGCGAGTGGTGCCGTTTTTTATTTTGTGATGAACTCTAACGGGTTCCGGACTTTCGACCTAATCGTTTATTGTGTGTTAGCCCCGCCGAGTTCGAACACATTCAAGTTCTGGATTTGCTGGCGTCGGAAGAAAAATCTGTTGATCTTAATGTTACGAGCACTGTTTTCAGCAAACTCGGCATTTCTAACGATTTTTGGAATCAGGGACTCGATCCCATCAAAAGGTATGCTACAGTTTTTTACTACCAACACATGAGTACTTCATAAGTACATTCAATAATACCGTTTTGATTCAGTCGTACCAGTTTTACCCCGTTCATAGTATGCATGGGAGTGTAATATTCGCACGAATTAACTGGCCGATATCAGATGTTCCACACTGATACAGGCTCATAAAGGTTTCCCATTGCCGATGATTGGCGAACTTTACCAGTAACTGGGCGGCAACGCTGACCGAGAAGACACCTCACCCCGTGATATCGTTGATAACGGTTCTTGGTTGAACACGACCGCATCATCTTATATGTTGGATTGACACTATCGTCGACACTTATTTGAACGTACACTGTAACGGTTGGACCATGACAACGTGGCCCAATATTAGTCGCCAGTTACCCAAATGACAGATCAGTATCATTTATGTCGTTATTTACAGACAACATAGACTTGTACAGATTGGTTATTTATCATCGAATTAGTACACAATCAATGGGCACACTGGCAATCTAAATAACGCCAACAAAGCTGAGCAAACCCAACCGCCTAGTTCTGGTCAAGTTTGCGAACTTGACCCGTACCGCAACATCAAAATAGGTTTAGTGTTTTGTTGTGATCATTTCGTGATCACGCTTGCTGAAACAAAATGCCCTCGGATGCGGGTTCCCACTAACAATTGAATCGAGGTGGGTTCAACAATTCACTTGTGATTTCCTTGTCTTGTTAGAGCATTGCTGAATTATCCAAGCACTTCGGAATCGCCTCCTCTGACCCGGATTTGCCGAGTCAGTGCATTTAAGTTCTATTCTGTTCTTATTTTCTTTTTTTGATTTGTACACAAATAACCATTAACTTATGAGCCATAGTAACGCGTCTATTGGGCAAAAACTGGGTGTTTATTGCTATCATGCATGATGTCTAAATAAGGCCTCCCCCATTCGGCCCTATGTTTATCAAAAATGTGTTGGTGGGTCATTGACGAAGTACGGTTGAATTTCTTGGATGAGCATTTGTATGTAAATTTTATGGAGTCAAAAAACTGGCACATTGTACCACCATTGAGCAGTGTCAAAATTTTAACCAGGTCGAGACCTAGTTCGAACTTATAGAATACGGACTAGGTTCCCCCGTTCCCCGCAACTGCAACATTGTTAACACTATAAATACGTCTATAACGGTCCGCAACTAAATTTGACTGGATCTTTGTTTCGAGTCTAGGTCAAGTGATTTCAATCGGTATGCGGGCCAGTTACGTCAATGTCATCTCTTATTTTAGGTTTATGTAGCAGGTTCTTTATTTAGGATATGATTATCGAATCGACGAAATGTGCCAATTTGCCATACACGCGGTTAATATTCATAATCGGATGATTGTCTCCGATTCAAGTTGAACACTCTTTGCAAACACGCATTTTGCTCTTTGGTCACGGGGCTACATCTAATCGATTATTGCTAACCTTGATTTAACAACAAGAACGAAGTCCGCCGGAGTTATAGCTGCCCGATCCTGTCGCACCAAAAAAGAAACGGTCCATGCACCGGCCTAGTTCCTGTTTGATTGCTGAAGTGAGACAAGACAAGAAGTTAGATAATCAAGTGAACAATACACTTTACTTGCCATTTTGCGAGTCCACATCCGCCGGGGTAATGGTTGGTGCGAGGATGTAAATCAAGTAGAACAGTGTTTGCATTTGCTTCGATATACTACTGGTTCGAGCGTAAGTTCGACTGCGTTGACACATTTACTACAGGCGGATTTATATGCACAACAATCAATATTCAACATGCCACTTTAATACACTCAATGGCGCCAATGAAAAACATCAGCAAAAGTGTACATCAAAAAGTGCATAACTAACACACGACAGTTCTTGCTGGCAAATGAACTTACCCGTCACCAATGCGGATCCAATAAAACAGTATTTACTGTTTGTGTAAGTTGCCTTATCTTGCCCATCAAAGTCGGGGGCGTGGGCCAGTTTAAACCGTTTAAAACGGTTATTACTGACTCTGTGCCCAGCCGTGCACCTGAAGTATTCACGTTGATATAACCGCTTACTTATTACTTCATGTGAAAACAAACCTGACTGCCACGGCTCTCCCTATTTTCTACCGGCCAAACACCGTGTCGTCATCCAGTGAAAAAAAAAATTGGAAAATTGTGCGACGTTTCAGTTTCACTTATGACCAAACATTCCGAGGCGCCATTACCGGGAACGGCTCATCTAAACTGAACTTTGGTGAAACCAGCCTCAAATTCGCGTTTTAATTGAAACAGCTGCTTATTAGAAACAGTCTAAGATTTATAAACGATTCAGTTTGACGCGGATGTCGCTATTCTGTCAAGGACGCTTAATTATTATGTAAATTGTCGCTGTTGATGCTGTAGCTTCCTTGAGCGGCAAACCAGACCAAAATTGAATCACAGTCAAATTCACGTTTGAAAAAGAAACAACCAAAACTGGTTTAAAATAAAGCCGAGCTCCTTTTTTTAGCAAACAA